>JAIPRM010000336.1:0-61832 GCA_025469315.1 Stegophylla sp. TES_Ste_2020 | reverse complement strand
TTTTTTTTTCCAAAAAAAAAAAAAAAATTTGAAGAATTGAGAAATTCAAAAAATGACCTCTTTAAAGTACCGTCTAGAGACAAATCCGGTTTCAAAAAGTCGCCGATCGAAACATTTGGACAAGTATTTCCATACGAAAAGTTGTACACAGACAAAAAAAATAAAATAATAAACATCACTGTAAAAACACTAGCTTCTTCACTTCGTTCAGAATCTAAAATCCGAGCCCCAATAACACTAATATGATAATATTATACCTCTACATTATACGTATATGAACGTCCTTCATATATAATATTTTGTATAATACGCACGCCCGGTGCGCGGAAAAAAGCAGCAAATGGGCGTTTTAGCGTTTTAACCGTTTCTGAGTTAATCTCTCGACGGTAAGCCGCTCGCCCGCGCGGATTGTGACGGAATTCGCGCACGAGGGTTGATATTATACGTATTATGTGCGACACCACCTGCGAGTCGCATGACCTCCTCGATTACGCCGCCACCGCCTCTCGAGTACACTTCACATAGACGAATATTATTATGTTATTAAGTAGTCGTATTATACACGCGGCGCGTATTATTATTATTAAGTTAACCGTCTTAATTGTCGCGTACGTCTGCTGCGCGGTGTGACTTGTGGGTGGGGAGTGGTAAACGGGACAGACACGGTAACAAACAGAGACGCGCTCCACGCGAGACGTGGTGCGGACCACAGAATAATGTGCAAATGAACGCGGAATGGAAAGTATTCTCGAAAAAATGCATTGTTGGTCACAGGCGCGGATTCAGAGGGGAGGGGCATGCGTGCTCGAGCACCCGCTGTCACATCAACCACACTACAAAAAAATTATATAAAATTATTAACTGACTTGGGTCAGTTTTTAAAATTGCCGCACTTGGGTGAAATTGAAATGCAATTAAGTGTAGGTAGATAAAATATTTATTGCAAAAAAAAAAAAAAACTGTATATATTTCTCACCATGGGTTTTGTTCGATCATTGAATGGGATTTGTAGGTGTATTGAATTTAAAATAGAAACGATAAATCATTTTAAACTCTAAAGGCGTAACTTGTCTCGACATTTGAGTAGTTTTCGCAAAATTTTGAACAAACTATTGAGGATTTGAAAAAATTCTGATTCATTAAGTTGCTGGTCAAAACTTATGGACAAGAATTATTTCTATATGAAAAAATAAAATAAACATAATTCTAAAAAACACTGGCTTCATCACCCCACTCGAAATGTAAAACGTAAAATAAACCGAGTATATCATTATAGTAAATTAAACCATTGAAGTGGATAATTTATTAAATGTTTTTTTTTTTTTTTCAATAGAGATATAAATATATAATTTATTTTGCATAGCAATTATTCTATGCATATATTGAGGTGTAATTAGTGGTTAGCTGCTATTAGTATTCAGTTCTATTGATTGAGCAACCCCTATTCATATTTTCTGGATCCGCACTTGTTGTAGGATGTACGACGATTAAGAATATTATTAAATAATTTAATTCATTTAAAATAAATCTAACACGTATAGTATGATGATTGATTAAATTATTCCTTCGTGCATTTTTACGGAGACGGGATTAATGCCTTGTCTTGCTTTAAATCTTTTAAACGCAGTTTGAGTGAAGTAGTGTAGATTTGTGTAATTTGTAGTTCCTTGTTGAATTACTTCGTTTGAAGGGGAAGTTAGTCAGTAAGGGATGATAATGTTTGGCACCACGTCCGTATAATAAGACTACGACGTTGTTTTCCCGTCGTGTAATTTAATGTTTCTATGTTATATGGTCATACGAACAGCGCGTAATCAAAAACGATATGTAAAACTTGGAAAAAATAAAAAAATTAAATAATAGTCTCCCCCCTCCCCCCCCCCCCGGTCAAACTACTGGACACGCGCTTGCATTCAACACGGGGCTAACGGTTTTTTGGGGCGGCCAGAAGCTGTGTTGTTCATAATAATATCATAATTATTATATCATTCCGTGTGGACGGACGTCGGATTTGAATGAAAATAAAATAATATAACAATCGTAAACAAACCGAGAATGATGAGAGAGAGAGAGAGAGAGAGAGAGAGAAAACGCGATAAAATCGACAAACAAAACGCTTTGGAGACGCAAACCGGCCAGGCCGTAATATATAGGGAAATATTAAACTCGTCGAATAATAATAATTACCACGTAATCGAGACGATCGTATCTCGCGCGCGCGCCCGCCCCATAAACAATTAGAAAAAAAAAAAAAAAAGGCGGTAATAAATTATTATTATTATTATTATTATTATGAACGTTAAAACAACATCGTGTCGGCGGTGGGCAGCGGTGCGTGTGTGCGTCTAGTGCGTGTGATCTATATCTCTATCTCTATATTACACGATCTATACGACGCCCGCCGAAAAGAACGAAAGTGTAAAACGGTAATCAATAGTAATTTCGAATAGTCTAATATACTATTCGATAGTTCAAGAAAACTATCGAATGCTATTCGAATATATTATTATTTTTCATGACCGCATAGCTTGAAATACTATCGATTAATTTTTAAACAGTTTTCACTGCGAATAGTTCGAATAGTATTCACTGTCGAATGGTTCGAAATAATTTTACGGTTTTATAAAATATATGAATAAGTTATAAACCTAACAAAAGCAACATAACTGAGATAACGTTTAGCAGTAAATTATGAAAATATTTATAAACGGAACAACAAAAGATTTTCAAATTTTATCATTTTCTCTAATAACTCGAATTTTAAAACTATCGATCAGTTTGAATAGTGATACTATCGATTAGTCCACTATAGAAACTATCGAACAGTTCGGTGTCTATTCGATAGTGCCCATCACTAGTAATTAATGTTATAAACTCTGAAGTTACTCTCGTGGTGGCGCGACCGTACGCCCAATATTATTATTATAATATTATACATATAAACTGGTGAATTTATATACTTATATGTGGAAAAATTTTAGTTTATGCCACAGAGTTTGGCCATCATCAGTTCTCAAAGTCCCAAGTCACCGAATGAAATATGAACGCGTTCTCCGTGTTGAACGCATGCACCGGTTTGATCACTAGACTATAATTATTCAGGGCTCATAAGTTCATGCAACTGCATGTATTTTTTTTTTGCTATATAGGAAAACATGCAAAGTGAGATGAAAATCCGTTTCATAACAAATGGTAATCAAAATATGAAATTTAATAGTGCACGTTTCTGCACGTTTCGGGTGAAAGGGCATATTTGGCGTATTATCGATTTTGGATTCTGAACGCAGTGAAGAAGCTTGTGTTTTTTTTTACAATAATATGATATTTATTTTTATTTTTTTTTTCTTCCTCTGTAAACACTCTTTCGTATAGAAATACTAATCCAAGAGTTTCGATCAGCAACTTTATAGATCCAAAATCGAACCCAGACGGTACTTTTGAGAGGTCTCCTCTCCCCCCCCACTACGTTCTACGTACAACCTATCGGTTAGAAGCTATCGTTTAGTGATTACAATATTATATACATCACGTTTTTTTACAACACATCCAAGTCTGTTGTGTATTCATTACGTACTTTCATTTCCTACCACACTGTGTCAATAAATTAATGATGGTGTACAGATATTATTATACATGTTAATGTATACGATATGATATTATTATTATTATTATGTTAATTGTAAGACGTAGAAAAAAAAAACCAATAGCTTATTTTGGCGTATTTGGACTTTCACGAGAAATTCGTTCTTATAGACTGCACCTGCACACCGTTGTTATTTATTATATCGTGGAGAGAGGGGAGGGGATGGTGTTAATGACGGTTTAATTTACACATCTATCGTATATCTAATCGATCGTATCCATATAAACCCAACGATCGTTTTGACGTTTATCGACTCTAAATTCCCTACGTCGTCGCACGTAGGCACCCAGAAAATACACGTGCGTGAATTTTTAACGACACGAATACATAATAATATTATACTGTGCGCGTATTATTATTATTATTATTAAAATACAATCGAGGTCGGACGTTTAATTTTATTTTTACTTTAATTGTATACCTTTTCACGTCGTGGTGGTTCGCACGAGTCTCCGCTGTATATTATATTCCACTATTGTTTAGAAAAATAAAAAATAAAAACGATAATAATAAAAATAATAATAATAATAATAATAATAATAATGAAAAGACTAATGGTGATGACGTTTATCCATATCGCGTAGTAAATAAGCGCCACTTTTCAATCGTTTTTCCAACGCGAATCGTAAAAAAGAAAACGTTTTTTATTTTTTTCCTATGCCAACTGTTAGATACTTAAACTTTTTTTTGTTTTTGTTTTTTTTTTTCTGTTTTTAAGCCTTTCTGAACAGCGAAAACTTTTCTCACCACGCCTTCTTGAAAATCGTCTATAAAGCGATATGAGTTGTCTGAAGATCATTATTAAATGCTTTTATGTCAAAGATGTGACCAGAAAAAAAAAAATTATTTATATTTTATGTAATTTAGAACAATTAATTAATGCGAATAATTATGTAATTTGTTACTGCGGTAAGCATTTTCGTTACACATTGAATTTTGACATTTTGTCAGTATTATTAGTATTTTAAATAGTTACTTTACAATATTCTAATTATTATCACGTCAGCCTATCTGTTATTTAAATCGAGTTATTCGCTCGAGATTTTGATAAATCAATAATGCATTAAGAGATTTAAATCTGATTTTACTAAAAACGGCATAAAAGTGCCATTTATGAATTTGTAATTTGCAAGCGGACGGCTAAAAGTATAAACCGACTAGGTACTGCTATTCCAGTGTTTTTCAAAAATAAATAACAATTTAATTAGTTACTCTAATAATTATAAGCTCCATATGAAACCAACAAAAACCAATGTAAAAAATAATTACCATATTGATATCTGTTTTATTAAAACAGAATATAAGGGCTCTTGACTGACAGTTTTTCAGTGAATATTTGTTTAAAAATAATATTATATAGTATTTTAATAAATATATTTTATAGTAGTCATAAGTATAGAAAAAAAAAATAATAATAATAATAACGATACAAAACAATGTTATAAATATTTATTATCAATTATATTTTATAAAAAATAATTAAAAAAATATGAAATAACTCTTCTTCGGAGGACTATTCCCAATAGGAAAAAAATCTTCGCTAATCACTTCTTGATTCTTGTTACAAGACCGTTCAAAAGCGAAACCGTTTGCAACGAGACCGAATGTTTTAAACGCTTTGTATCACTATTATACATAGATAACTGTAGCATAATGTACACAATACACGAGTCCCAGCATTATTATTATTATTATTATCATACAAAAAACGGACGCGATTCGTCTGTTGGTAGGAGAAAAACGCAGTCAAGCCGTAAAAGAAGAAGAGAGGCGAGGAAAAAGAGAAGAAAAAAAAAAGCCTGCAGACACTGGAGTGCCGGCCGAGGTATTATTATGATATATTATACTCGGGCGCGCGTATGCGTCGTGTACAATAAAGAAGAAGGAGTAAAAACGACGATTTCGGTGTCATTCTATGCACACACACACACGACTGCATTATGTTATGTTATACATTATATATATATATATATATATTATTATATGATTACTGTACATATATGTGTGTGTGTGTGTGTGTGTGTGTGTGCGTGTGTATGTGGGTCTGCTCTCGGGCGGCTATTTTTCGGTCATTTATTTCTCTCTCCTTCGTGGGCGCGCTCCCCCTTTTGGAAATCCGTATTGCGGCGGCGGCGGCGGCGGCGGCGTATATACATATTATTATTATTATTTTGTGTATAGGGAACGGCGACACAGAGGGTGCGAGAGCGAGAGGAGTGAGAGAGACCGAGAGACCGAGACAGATCCGAAGCAGCAGATGTTTCTCCAGTAACTATATAATATATCGAGTTTGCACATTTTTACGTGCCGTCGTCGTCGTCTCCTCCGTCAATGTGTCTGTGGTCCTCTGGTCGTCAGCCACGATATAATGTATGTGCGTGTGTGCGTTTTCTGTTGTGTGTAAACGGATAGAGCTCGTTCGAACGCCGACGTACAGTGACACTGTTATTCCAAATGCGGTCGTTATACATTTATAATATTATGAGGTTGAGTTCGAACGGTGTCCTCCCAAAAAGCGGAAAACGAAAGCGATTCTAAAACGACAGATAATCAGCTACACACACACACACACACACACACACACACACCAAATGGAATGTACATAATTATGGTCACCTTCATGAGTAAACTTTTTTTTTTTTGTTTTTGTTTCTATTTCCACTCCCGTAGTTGTCCTACAGACCAGCGATTTTCATCAGAAGCGGTGGTACACATCTCCTTTTGGAAATTTTCAATTACGAAGGGAACGGATCTACTTAAAGGGGCGTTTTATCTCCTGCCACTCGAACACTACGTTTATAGTGAGTTAATAACACTGATTTCAATGAAAACTAAAAAAATTTAATATATTTTAATGCATTACCGTTGGTGTTACCTGGAAAAACGCAGCGGCCATTAATTATTGAAACGAATAGTGATACACCTTTTGTTTAGTAAAAATAATATTTTAATAACTATTATGCTAATGAGGAGTATAAAAATAATTGTTTTAACCATAAATAACATTTGTACCTACATAATCCTGTAGTATTCTTGAAGTTGTCATGTTAAATTCAGGTATAGTATATTATTAAACCTTAATGCTTATTATTTATTGATTCGTGTCATTACAATTATTAATATAATCAATCATCTTTTAAACTATGGTATTGGTGTCATTTTAACAAATAATCGATATTTAATAAAAATACTTTATATATGAACGTGTTAAAACGGTATATAAACTTCTTATCGAATTAAGGACATCCGTGTAGAAGAATAATATGTTAGGGAGATATTCACCCCCCCCCCACGAAAAAGTGGAAGTAGAAATAGCGAACAACTATACTGGGCTTTTGCACCCTCCTCCTTAATCGACCTCTATATCCGCTATTAGAAGAAAAATGATAGTAGATAAAACGCGTTTATTTCGAAAAAGCCGAACGCTCTTCACACAGTGAGTACATAATTCACTTAAAGAAACAACAAGTATTTTATACTCAAGATATAAAGGTTAATTTTATACAGATCAATGACTGGCAATTTAGTATTAAGTACATCATTTATCGATCTGATAACAAAACAATCCGCGGCCATTTCGGTCTGTATTGATATCCAGCAACGTTTAATTTGCTAAAGACGATTTTTAAGAAAATCTAAATTACCACATACTATACTTAAATTTAAGGTAGTTTTTGAAAAAAAAACCGTTTAGATTTTCGAAAAACAACCTTTTAAAAAATAGTACCGTCTAAAGCCAATTGCTGATCTATTATTAACTTGTTGAACAAAACTTTTGAATACATTAAAAAATTAACATCATAGTGAAAACACTAGTTTTTTCGCTCCACTCGGAATCTGAAATTATACGTGGCGAGGAGGGAGGTCTATGGAGCCTAATGCCCCTCTAGTCACCGCTGAACATGTATAATATCTATGTATAATAATATGTTTTTTCATTTTATAAATAATAGCTGTAATGTGATCAAAAACACGGACAACATTTCTCATATTTTTCTAAAGTCATTGTAATAGTACTTAGTGGCACTTAACCGTATACTCATATTGAATTTATTAGCTCCGGAGTAAGATTCAAATTCGGAATTCGAAAATAAAGAAAAACTCACAAAATATACAAAATTAAAATATGTATTTACGAAGAAATCGTTGTTCAGTAAAAATATTATCCTACCCACTCACTCTTATTTAATAAAACGTAAAAAAAAAAAAAAAAAAGAGAATAAATCTCTTTTGTTTTTAAATTAATTACAATAATTATTAACTATTAAGCTTCTCTGTGACTCTTGTCAGTCAACTGCACTCAAACCTCAACGACTACTGTAACTTGATATCAATTATATGGAATATAAATTATTATTGTCATCATAAATAAACGAAAACATAAATATCGTCCAGAGGGCGGGGGTGAATAACTCATCACCCCCGCCCCACATCGTATTCACCAACCCGTTTTGTTGTAAATAATATCGCGAGGTTTTTAGCCCGTAATCGTCTTTTTTTTTTTTTTTTTCTAATACAATAACAATACATAAACTTATCGTTTTATCT
The DNA here is from genome assembly GCA_025469315.1 of Stegophylla sp. TES_Ste_2020. Classification (NCBI taxonomy): domain Eukaryota; kingdom Metazoa; phylum Arthropoda; class Insecta; order Hemiptera; family Aphididae; genus Stegophylla; species Stegophylla sp. TES_Ste_2020. Next base: position 53,641 of record JAIPRM010000336.1, on the reverse strand, counting down.
TTTGTAATCTGATAAAAATCGTCCCCTCTTTGTACACTTCGACTCGTCTCGTATAATACGTAATATGGCAGCTGTGCCGCCGTGACCAATTATTATTTACAAGCGGCAGAAGCGTTGTGTGTGTGTGTCAATGTGACTACGATAATATTATAACAACATATTATAAAACTCGTGTAAAATGTTATTGTAACAAGTCGTCGTCGAATTTGCGGTCGAAACTACGTACTACATATTGCGTTGTACGTGTTGTAAAAAGGTTTTTGGGAATCTAGTCCGACAACACATTGTATACGTATATAATAATAACATTATCCTCCGGCACACTTTCTAAAATATGTCATCGTTCAATTATTTCACACATTTTTAATACCATACAATATGTTATGATATTATTTACACGAAGTAATGCCGGAAATTTTGAGTTCTATATTAATACATATCAAAAAAAAAAAAAATAGATTATAGAATAATATTATTTTATCGTTTGATATCGGATGCGTTTCGAGTACGTCTTACAAATTAATAATAATAATAAAGGTGCGTTCGGTTCATAATAATTATTAGGGACCGGAACTCTTGATGCAAATTTGCATCTTTTTTTCTTTTGCTCTTTTATGTTGCTCGTCTCTACAGAATATTTGATTCATGAAACACTGAATCTAATGGTACAATTTTTGATTTGCATTTTTTGCATTTTTTTTTGGGAATTTTTCGATCCACGGTCATTTTATTATTATTTTCGGTGCATTTTTTTCGTTTTTCTACTTTTTGTACATTTATTTGCACATGTATTTAACTGAAATAAAACGTAAATATTTTTTCTTAAATACAGTTATTAGGTATAGATTTTTTTTTCGTTTATATAGTTTTCTTTTTTCGAGTGTATAAAATATGAAATATTAATGTTTAAACAATGTTATTTTTACAGTAGTAGTACGAAAATTTCGAAAAAAGAAGAAATTTATAATAATATTTTATTCATTTGTTTATTTATTTTTTGAGTGTAAAATATGCAATATATTTTTTTTATGTCATTTTATGAATTTATTTTAGTGCCTTTTTTTTTTTTTACATATTTTTAAGTCATCAAGTTCCGGGCCTGATAATATTAATAGAGAGCGGGGATTTATATGCGTTAAAAACCAACAAAACGTGCGATAAAAAATCTTAAATATACATACACGCACTAAAATGTTCAAATATGCATTGAAAAAAAAAAGGATGCACTCAAAAAAAAATATATATATATATATATATATATATTTTAAATTTTAAATTTACCGATTTTCCTTTTTCTCCGTTAAATTTCTTACTAAGCGAATCATTTGTTTTTCCAAATTAAAGTGATGGTATATCGTTTAAAATAAGTTCCAATTTTTCAAGACCAAATAAATAAATAAATTCGACAAAATTATTTGCAGGTTCCTGAAAATATAAGACAAAAAGAATAGTTTAATAGAAATTTTAAGGGCAGTTTTGAGTATTTTTCATTGCAATAACGTAATCAATTTTTGAATCTTTTTTTAACGCAATAACTTCCGAGCCCTAGTTATAAAATATACTTTTATAAAACTGTTTTATTTATCGGGAAGCGTACGTGCGTACTGCGTTAAAGCCGTTTCCCACGGAAGAAAGAAAGAAAAAAATAAAAAAAATAGAAATAATAAAATAAATCGATATTGTTTTCATATACATGTATTGTAACCACTCGAACCTCCGTTACCGTCGTCGGCACAGAGTCGTTTTCTGTCTGCCATCGGTTTCTCCACCCCACGCCACACTTCATTGCTCCCCGCCACCCCCACCAAACAACTCTCCGTCTAATTGAATTTCGAGTGTTTTAAATCTCCTGCGCTATAACCTCGTTAATACGTATAACATTCGGCGGTGAACCGATATTTCGAAATGTTTCCCATGTACCGATTTATTTATAGTAGAAATACTTGACTGAAAATTTCACGTGGTACTTGCTAAGATCAGTTGTCAATAAAAATCGCCTGTTACACCGGACGTACTTTAAAGCGGTAATTTTTCAAAATCATCAGATTTATTTTTGAAAAACTGCCGACAAATATCCCAAAACGGCAAAATAATGAAAATATTTAGTAATTTCACAATAATTAGTACTTACTTGAAACTTAAAATTTGCATTATTATAAATAGCGTAAAACAGACCGGGTTATATTTTCAAATACATTTTTTTCACATCTATTGCGATAAATATAGAATTTTCCAATCAGTGTTTTGTGTTTTATCAAGTACAATTTCGAACCCTTGATATAATTGTTAGTGGATAATTTAACACATATAACCTTACTCACATATTATTATACGTCTAATGAATCCGAAAAAATCTCGAAAATGGCAAAGTCAACATTTTTTTTTTTTTTGTAACCGTTTAATGCCAGAATTTATATGCAGCTGGTCAGTTTTATGTGAAATAACGTAATTTTCTTGTGCCAAAATGTTTCTCGCATTATTTTCTATCTATGTTTAAATTTTCATAGAGTTTGGATCAAAACATGATGATTTCCGAGTATTTTTTTGTCAAATTTTCAGTGATTATTCCTCCTCGAAATATTGAAGAACTGAGAAATTCTAAAAATGACCTCTATAAAGTATAATAAATTAAAGGCGAATCCGGTATCAAAAAGTTGCTGATCCAGACTTTTGGACAAGTATTTCTATGAGAAAAAATGTATAGAGAAAAAAAAAAAACATCATTGTTCAAATTTACTAGCTTCTTTATTTCGTTCAGTGTCTAAAATACATAGACTATTGTTGTCATTCGTGACGACTTGTTTTTAATTACAAATGTGTTTAATGATTTTATACACAGTAATGCATGAAAACAAGACACGTGTACACATTTGTCTAAAATAGGTGCATTTATGGTTAAGGATGTTTATGCAATGAGATATTAATAAATATTATTATATTTACACTTTTGTACCAAAAAAAAAAAAAACCTAAATACCTGCATAACATTTTTTTCAAAAAAAATATGAATTGAAAAAAAAAGATGACACGTGAACATAAATTCAATGCGCTAAAGGTAAAAACACTTTATTTATGAATAGTTTTAAAAAAACAAACACGTTTGTTTTGCTCGTTATGTTAATTAATAATCGTTGTATAATAATATGGTACATTATAATATTTAGTAAATGTAATATATTAAAAAATAGAGTTGCGTCGATAAAAGATAATAGTTTTTTTTTTTAATTTTTAACAGCGTGCTCTCGATATTTGGTACTACGTATTAACCAGGGTTGTTAAAAAACAAGTTTTTAATAAAAAATACTGTTTAAAACGTTTTTATATTTTATATACCTAATGTTGTTTAAACATACCTTCTATTACCTATTACTTAAATTTAATATTTGATGTTTTCATTTTTTATAATACAAATTATAATATATTTTACAAAAAAAAAACAACGTTTTTACTCTGTTTTATTTTTAAATACAAAGCTTTTAGAAATTGTTTCAATACGTTCGAAAGCATGTTCTAAACACAAAAACCGTGCTTAGGAGTTCTCGAATACATTAAAATAATATAATAATGTGCTCTAAAAGAGTATTTGTTTATTATTTATACAAATACGAAAACAGAAAAAAAAACTGATATTTTCCCCGCCACATTCAGTTCGGCGAAAAGCAAACAATTATTAATCACTGCGGTTTTTATTTTCTTTTGTGTTGATCAATATCAACCGTCAAAATATATTTATTAAAAGACCCATCGTGCGTGTGTAAACGTATCGCGCAATGCAATATATTTACAGGTGATCGAAAATATTACAGACGAATCGTCGAAAATTTAAAAAAAATCGTTTCATAAATATATTTTATTGTATTATTATGTTTGTTCCTTTTCCCTCTCCTCTGTCTTTTGCTCTTTATCTCTTTCTCCGTGATGGTTACACACTTTATTATAACACCGACACGTCACGGGGCATTATTGTGGCTGTACACGGATAATACAAAAAAAAAAAAAAAAAACACATACTATTTTATGGGAAACATTATGACCGTCGTCGACACAGCGTTGCGGAGGAGGGCATTGATCGTGATTTCTATAAGTATAAATAATATAAAAATACATATTATATTATATACTCGAGCCCGTCACATCGAATGCCGGCAATTTATCCGTTGCTCGTCGTTCAAATCAGTGGTTCCCAATATAAATATTATTATTATTTTATGATCAACGTTCACCGCCCAATGCTATAATATCTGCACTTATCGCATTTTGAAGAAATAACTGTTTAAGTTGTTTGGGTCTATTCTCCGCGATTTGATTTTACGGTATCCATATCACCACCGAGTCATTGTGTCTTTTGGGGTTATCACGTTTCTGGGTCATTTCTTGCTAGTTGTTAAAAACTTTCGATACACTTCGAGTCGATTTTTGAAATTCTCTTTCACTTCTCTCAGCGTCTAAAGTAATAATAATAATAATAATAAAAAAAAATGGTCATAATTATTGTTGATTATGTTAATTTGCAATCGTTTACCGCTTTTTGAAAATCGAATGAATTTTTTTTTAGTTCATCGTAAAAAAAGTGACATAAAAATAAATGTCAAGGGTGGATCTAACCCAACATCCCCTTCTCTTACACCCCATAAATCACGCCAATGGACTTTTGGAGACGACGAATATAGGAAAATGTGTTCTCCGTCTCTGGAATGTATTTTTTTTTTCACCAACATTTAAATTCGCAGTTTTAATTTACAGAATAATTTTACAATAATATTCGTTTACATAAAATCGTATTATAGTTTATAAAAAAAAAATGACAGTTTATCAATATATTATTACACTCTATTTCCTATTTTATTACGAATAATATTCATCCCAAGTGAATACTATAGATTTTTGAAAAATAAATTTCAGTTAATCAGAAAATGTAACTATCCCAACCGCAGAATAACCGTCTTTTTGTGATGCTTCTACGCAAAAAAAAAAAAAAAAATGATTTATTAAAATAATAAAATTAAATTTCAAACAATGTTTAGAAAACGTAAGTGTGTGTGTGTGTGTTTTTTGGACGTACTTATATCTAAGAAACGCGTTAGTAGGTGAATCGACGTTAATAGAAATTTCCGTTAAATAAACCGTTCTTATTATATGAATGCCTATATATATAAGTATATACAATATCTTTGGGATTGGGGGAAAAAAAAAAAAAACAAAACCGTCGTTGTCAAATCAATCAATCACAACGCGAACGGCGCGGCGTAGGTAAATGTTTTATTTCGATTTATACCCTCTCAGTGAAACATGCGAATAACGTTTTTTCCGGATATTAAACTCACGATGCACATAGAACGATTTTTGACGATGATTATACGATTGCGAATTGTGAAAAATATTATTCCACGACGGTCCCTGATACGCACCTTGGGCACTATTCACTTCTCGGACTGGATACCCTTGGTGGGCGCGTGTTGAGTTTCAAATTAAACGCGACAGAACTCGATTCTCTTCGACGAAATGATTCTTTTTTTTCGAGTGTTATATATACCGATGGCCAGTTTTATATGGATTATGATTTAAAGTTTAAAATTGAAAAAATTCGTGTTTATTAATCGATCTCGTGATGAATTAACTTGTGTGTTTCGAAAAGAAAAAAACAAAAACAAAAAAAAAAAAAAAGAACTGTTCACTATTGAAAATGAGCATAAATTCAATATCGAGCACAATCGTAAAACTGCCATTGACCTTCGTCTCTCCCCCCCCCCGCGCCTCTCATTCCGGTCACGTCACGACGGCACGTGTATTCCACCCGCGTGTTCTCTTTCCGCGGCCATGTGTCGCGTCACAGCTACACGTACACCACGGCAGTAAATATAATGGATAAACACAAAAAAAATACAAGTTTTTTTTTTTTTTTTTCTGGTGCGACGACCAAACGTACTTATTTTCACAGTACCTATAGTGATATTTTTCCTATTGAATTGGCCTATATTGTCCCTAACAATAGTGATTAGTAAATCACATTAATGTTATTGACCAACCAATTGGTCGCATCAAAGCGTCTACTAACAACGATATTAGTCACGACTGTATTAAAAAAGAAATCGAGGAATATGATCCCTTCAAAAAATATTTTCATTTACAATATTGTGTTTAAATAAGTATAAAAAAAATTTCTTCTTTTGAAAATTCATTTAAACAATATTACACCAGACGGTAACTTCAGCTTTTTATGTGTTTTTTTTTTTTTTTTAAATTCACAATAACTATTCTACACACCCAATACTAGCTGTTTATCGTGTAATGAAATAATAAAATTATAATTTCAAGCATTTTGTTTTTCTCGTGAACAACAATGGTTAACAGATAAATCAAAACAATACACAGTTCATAAATAACATAACATAAACATATTTTAATTTACAACATATTTACATCGTATTAGAGCTCTGTACTGAACCGAACCGGACCGTAGTCAATCTTTATCGGTTAATTATTATTATTCCGAACACATATAGAAGTCCGGTCCGTTTCGGTCTGATTAACAATATTAACGTGTCTTTTTTTTTTTTTTTTCATTCAGCTCAGTTATAAATATATTGGCCCAGACCGGACGGTCCACGGTGTAAAAATTTTAAATAGGTTCTTTTTCTTTCAATATTTCAATACACCCACTAAGAGTACCGCACCCGAGAAGCTAAGTTTGTCCGCTTTTTGAGAGGGTGTTGCCCTCCCTAAACCCAATCTTTGCCCCCTCTAAGAATATTAAGAATATTAGAAAGGCTTTCGGGTTGGTATGCCTTTTTACAGCGGTTCTCAGTATTTTGAAACACGTTGTTCATCATTTAATTATCTAAGTGTAAAATCTAATTTAAGTTTTATTTGTAATATTTACTATTATTCGTTTTGTATTTTTAAAATTTTATTGTAAGTTTCCAAAATATTTTACTGTACATGGATGTTTTATTTGATGGAAAATTACAGTAAGTTGTGTTCATTTAATGAGACGTCAGTGTAAATGAATTAAAAATTACATTAATACTGTTTTTTTTATATATAATGCTCTCTCCCCCCCCTTAAAATTTGGTTTATCCCATCTGAAAATTTTATCTGGTTCATCCCACGACTACTCATCTGGTCTCGAACAACTCTGCTTAAGCTTGAATCGTTGCCTAACCGAAGATGTAGTGCTAACTCCAAAAGTCTCTGCTGAATACAGTGACTGGAGATATCGATTCTCATCCAGGCCATCTATCCTTCAGACAACCTTTAAGGTGCCGTTTACTCGACGAATTACTATCAAAGTGAGCCCTTACGTCGTCGATGTACATAGCTCGCAAATTCCGAACCTTCTTGCCACCACATCACTTGCCTATAAATAGCCTTGAAATATAATTTATGTGTACACTTGTCGTTATAACAGCTATTGTCGGGTTTCCGTGTCGTCGATTAATTATTGTTATTGTCAATCTGTAGGCAGTGGCGTGGTAATTAGGAATTTGTACTTGGAAGGGATACATGTATTTTAGAAAAAAATATTTTACAACTTTAAGTATTAAAAATATATAGGGCATATTAACGGTTTTAAAACTAAATCCAATTTTCTTGGAGTGAGGTAACACATAGAGAAGCTCGAATAAAAATTTGAGATCATATAACCAAAAATTACAAATTATATGAAATAAAAATACAAAAAAAAGTTTTTACATCGCACGCAAAAAGAGTCATTTGAGCCATAATTTCAACGTTAAACAGCTGTTGATTCATAGAGTTAATTTTTATGAAGCATAAATTGTAAATAGGAAAATATATAGTGAATGGTGAAAAAATGTATACCGAATAAATTATTTAAAATTTTAAAGGTTTTAATAAAAAAAATCAATATTTTCAGAGAAAATAATGATTTTTGTAAATATCTTAATTCTGAGCGAGGCTGAAAAAAATCCTGACTAATTTTTGTTTGATTCTTTTTATGTGCCTATTAGTAAAACCGTATTACTTTTTAATTAGAATTTAAAGTTTCAATTAATAAAAACGAGATATTTCCTATATTATTTAAGTTTTATACTCAGTCTAAAAGTAGTAATGACATTTTGAAATTAATTTTGATATTTCAGTAAAATTTAGATTTCTCCGCACCATTTTTTTTTTTTTTATATTTACAGCTAAGTATCTGTTGAAAAATATTTTCACGAAAATCTCGTCAGCAAAAATTTTACTTTTTTTCTTCAAATTTTCATTAGTTTTTCCTTACACTTGGAAAAGTTTTAAAGATAAGAGATTTTCTACTTTTTTAGAGTAAAAACTAGCAAAAATGTCTGATCCATTGTGTAGTTATCCAAAAAAGTGATAACGCACATAACAAAAAAAAAAAAAAAAACTACTTCATTGTAATACTAATTATTATACACTCAGAATATCAACGCTCGGGACCGGATCTATCCCCCTAATCCCCTCCCTTAATTACTGTAGGCATCAAAAAATTAACCGTAAACCCGACTATAATAAAAAAAATAAATAAATAAACGGTTTCTGCTGCGCTCCTGTATATGATTTAAACGTGTGAATGTTATCTCGTGGTGTTTCGGAAAAACCACAATGCGTTTAAAAAGCGATAAAAAAACATGTCCGCACGTTATAAAATTTACGGTAACGACATATTATTATTATAGTTTCGATACGGTTTTGCTCGCGCGCGTAGAACCGTGAATTTGCATAGATAATCTGGAATCACGTTAACGGCGTTCCGCAAAACAAACCCTTTTGACCTCAATTATTATATTCAAACCTTTAATGAATCACTGCCGATTTATGAATATTTTCTCCGACACCAGATTCGATCGACTCAATATCTAATATCATAATGTGATGACTAGGGCTAGGGACACTTATAGCTCTAAAAAAACTGAAAATGTGCATGCATTTATGCTCTAAAAATGTACTAAATGTGCTATAAAATGTACGAAATGCGCTCTAAAAATAATATGCAAAAATGCTAAAATAATCTCTCGAAAAACATTAATTTTACTGTGAAAACTCAAAATATTTAAAAATTGTATCGTATAATATATTTTAATATGTTAAATTTCAATTCACTGTAATTTACACGACGTGACTTTACATTCTTCAACCCCCAAACAAAAAAAAAGGCAGTAAATGCATTTTTGAAAATTTTCAGGAGATTCAAACATAAAGCTTCTAACATAAATTCAATATACTATTACATTTATCTGCATACGAATAATCTTCACATAACGAACATTAGTCTCGAGTCATGAGATATTTGACTATTATTCAGTTCTTAATGTAGTTCTGATTTTTAAATACAAAAATTTCGGAAATAGCTTTTTTTTTATTCATTGTGTGCAATTTCAAAATGTCCTTGGAATATACCTCAGACGTGTAAATTATTATATTATATTATAAAGATGTAAAAAAAAATACTATTTTTATCGTTTTTTTTTTTTTTTACTGATATTATGATTTATATATTTTATGATCAATTTTGAAACACGTGTGTATAATAATAATTCAGAAGGAAGCATCGATTAAATGCCGGTTTTTTTGACGACGTTTTAAGTACAATATTCAAAGTTAAATGGTAATTTTTGAATAATACGGTTAAATTCAAGAGCTCTGTGGAATACAACACGTCGATTGTTTAGAATTCCACGCATCAATGTAGGCGTTTGCGACTGGAAAGAGACCACATCCACATCCGCCATCATAATCGTCCTTATTGAGAGCAGTCAAGAACATTCCTCCGGCATTTTTTTTCGCGAATTGTGCCTAGAATTTCATATTTTAAATACAATAATAGTAGGGCAATGTTGTATACACTGGAAACCGGGACCGTCGTAAACGTAGCGATTCGGTTTGCGATTTTAATGTCAGAGACGAGAAATCGATTTTTATTTCAAAACGAAAATTATTATCGTTTGCTAGATCGGTTTTGTCATCCTCGTCGGAATAAAAATATGCTGGCGAACACGTTCCGCATCATTTACGAGCCGCCCGATGAAACGTATGAGTTATTATTGGAATGATTACTTGTTCGTAAAAGATCTGTACAGTGTCCGGACAATACCATTCGCCTTTAGGATCATTTTCGCTCGGACAACAGTACTAAAAGATAACACGAGGGTTGCTCGAATTAATTTCATTAGAATAGACGATAAAAAAATAAATAAATAATGACCCTCCACAAGAACACCTATGAGATTAGTAAAGTACTAAATCTAAGGACCATATATCTTACCTAAAAAAGGAAAAAAAAGTCTAACTAAATTGTTCGGTGTGAAATTTAGAAATTTAACGTTATTATCTATGGTTGAAGTGTCAAGTTACAAAATGTTTTTCTGTACAGAACATTTTTTAACACTGAAACGCTCGTATTTTTTTTTTTTTTTTAATATTTGAGTAAACTCTAAAAAAATGTTTATTATTTTATTAAATAATCATTTTAAACATATTTTATGTTAGGTAATAATATGAACGTTATTTCACTCATTCATTTGTTATAAATTTAAATTATTTCATTTGTTTTTCAAAAGGAAATATTGTTTTGTTACTATGTTGTAAATATTTTTTTATATTTATATTTTGCTATTCAAATTTCGTAAAAATATATTCAGGGATAATTTTTCTGAAAATTCTTGAAAAATTTCGTTAAATTTGTTATTTATTCTCGACACACACACACACACACACACACACACACACACACACACACACACACACACACACACACACACAACACACAGTTCCCAGTTTATAATCGAAATTATATATTATCTACGAATAAAACATTAAACATATAATATGACGTACATCTTACCGTCGAATAGGCTATTGATTTTTGTAATTTATTTTCAAGTACCCACGAAACACGAATATCAAAACTAATCTGAAGTTTTTTTGAATCCATACCGGCTTTGGAAGCACTCTGCATGGCTTTTTCCTAGAATTTTTTTTTTTTTTAATTATTGTAAATTTTTCGGGTTACGTTAGTAATTATTAATCATTGCACTTATACTAATTCTTCCATAGACAATCTGCGGCACACGCCCTTAGCGCAATCGACATTCAAATAATACGTATCGATTAAAAAAAAATCCGCTTCGACGACGGAAAAATCAAAAACTATGCATGCAAACAAAGACGTCAATAAAACAGTAGTCGATTAACACCGTTAGTGTATGTACTTGCTTTCTTTATCTGGCCACTTTTCGTGATCTATTCCATTTAGAATCATACCAATAACCAAAGTAGGATAATATTGCTTTATTTTACATATAAGTGTATTCGTATGGCAGGCTAAACCGGTTTCATTATAACACTGAAAATAATATTATGATATAATTGAGTATTTGAGATTCTGAGTGAAGTGAAGAAGCTAGTGTTTTTTTTTTTTTTTTTTTTTAACAATAGGTAATGTTTATTATTTTTTTCTGTGAACACTTTTTCATTAAAGAAATACTCGTCCAAAAGTCTTGACCAGCAATTTTTTGAAACTGGTACTTTAAATAGATCATTTTTCCAATTTCTCAATTGTTCCGAGGAGAAAACCTACCCGAAATTTGACAAAAAAGACACGGAAACCATCATTTTTTTTTCAATCCAAACTTGATAAAATTTTGAACATGAATAGAAAATAATAATATGAGAAATATTTTGGCGCAAGAAAATTTTGAAAATGTGAAAAAAAAATTTTGGATATTTTTTCTAACACTTTTTTCTTCCATTAACTTTAGATTCTGAAAAAATCGAAGACGCATTCTTATTCAGAACCAAACTACTTCAACAACTATGAATAAAAAAAAAAAAAGAGAACTAATTATCAACTGTTTAGTGGATACAAAAACAAGTATAAAGAAAAAAATTGTTATAAATTGTTATTATATTTTACTGTCAGATAAACTATTTTGTGAACGGGGGGGGAGGGCAATTGCCTCTATTGCCTTCCCCTTTGTATCCGCCACTGTCGGCTACTCACTGTATATTGAATTGTAACATAAGTTTTATTGCTTATATGTCGTTTAGCCAAAGAGTTAAAAATAACAAAAATAAAATTATTTTATTATAATTTTCATTCTAATAGACTTTTAATTTACACCTCTGCATAAGATTACGTTTCGCTTGAGCATTTTTGTTTTGAAAATAAAATGTGATAGTCGTTTCCAAAAACTGAAATTAATTCTTTGTAAGTTATTGTGGATTGTAATTTGTTTGAATCGATCTGTTCAGTGGGCCCCATGATATTATTTATTTACACAATAATGACGTGTTTCTCACGTATAAAAGTGAAAACTCCAGAAGAACACCACTGATCTTGTTATCCTTCATGAAGGTTGCCATTGTTTCTATAGCGTCATCCTTTGTATCCGTAGTCATCATTTCGACCAAAGGGGGTGGCCCCTCAGCACCCGAAAAAACCGTGTAAACCGAATAGCCATTTTCTACCAAAGACTGTATTGCTTCTGTGAAAAAGTAATATTCTCGTGTTACAATTATCCACATAGTTTAAATTCAACGAGCATTTTCTTATGAAAACAATCGGAATATAATTTTTTACACTTTACGGAATTGAAATATACTGCACATATAATTTATGTGTATGGGTAATATTTTTAATTTTCAACCACTCTTGTGGAAATGGTTTTTCGATTTTCCACTAAATGATAGTATGTTAAGTTTCCATAAAAATTAGACATGAATAAAATAAGACGGATGTTTTGGAACACCTACACACATGATATTACATTCCACAGAAGGGCCAAAAGAGGTCTTTTATGCTAATTTTCAATAATTCATAATACCACGAAGCTCAGTGAGCCAATTTTAAATTAGTAAGTTAAGTAGTAGTTCGTTTTTTTGTTTTTTTTTTTTTTTTGCGAAGTCATCTAGTTTCAATTAAAAATTATCGGACTCCAAATAAATTCTAAGCTCCTTTTCGAGGGTAGAAGTAAAATTCTTCATAAAATTACTATTTAGCAATGTTTGCCTGAATTATAACCATCGATTCAAACTTGTTCAACATTCCACATTTGAAAGCACCTTGAAAATATCTCATTACTTTGCCCGATTTTATTTAGATATCTGAGTAGGTATGTAAATTTTAATGAAAACCAACAATTTTGGCAAAATTACAGATTTGGTTCCTTGAAATTTTCGAAAACTTTTAAAACTATCATGAATTTGGTTTTAAAACAGGTAGAGACATGTATCACCTCTAAAATTTAAGATCAGAATGTAGATTTTCAGGATTCGTGCACAGCATAGAAAGTCTTAACGCTCTCAAAATTATGTATAGAAGAGACTCGGCAGCTGCGTATGTAGTTTCACCGAGGACGCAAAACACTGAGTTTTCAGTGTTTTATATAAAATTACAAAGGCTAAGGTCGAGAAGATTTCCAACAAGATTTTGTTACATAGGTGAAGAATTACTGCCTCCAAAAATTTCGAAGCCTTTAAAAATTGTCAGATAACACAAGATTGAAAATGTGAAAATTACCATTTTTCAATTGCTGTACATTAGACGTAAATCTAATAAAATAAAATAGGTATTTCAAAATATTTTAAGGTACTTTTAAATTTGACATGTCGAAAAAGTTTAAATCGATTTGTACAATAATTGTCATAAGCATCAGATATATATATATATATAATTATTGCACTTACTTGTATTATCTGTAGAAAACTCTTGATCCCAGGAATAAACGCCAAACAATATGTTTTCACACCCTGAAGGTATGTCCTCTACGTTCATTGTGTAATTGACTGGTTCCTCGTATCCGAAAAACGAGCATGTAATACATGGTATTGTCGCTATAATGCCAATTAAAAGTTGTTTTTGTGTTGTTAATAATTAATAAACAATAATAACGTACCAGAAGGCGTAATTTTAGATTACCACTCAATAATTAATAATAAATAAATTATTTTACTTATTTTTATGTAAATTTAATTAAATTTTATGTGCTTAAAAACATATATGTTTTACGTTATTTTATTTCGCTTTGATCGTTTATTTTGTTGCTATTCAAAATTCGAGAGCAACTTATTAATTCATTAAACACCGTTACCACGGTAACAAAATTGTCAATAAATGTTTATTTTTAATTAAATTTATTCATAATTTTAGTAACTAAAGTATTGAATGGTTTTATTGAAGAAACGATTTATATATACATTTATTTTTTTTTTTAAATTTATTACATCCACCAAATCTCATCTGAGCAGTTAAAAATACCTACGGTGCAAAGTAAATCTTGCTCTTTGTATAACTATATTTATATATACTTTGATTTTGTCGTATACTTTAGCGAGAAGTCGAACGCGATTATGATTGGAGGAGTTTTGGATGTATTTGGAATTCACAAATTTTAACAAGAAAAAAATCGATAGAGCTAAGGATTGCCTATATCTTTTAGACGACCAACTTTCTGGGTGGAATGTAATTGACTCCTGAAGTAAGGGACCGATGAAGGAGGCACAAGAAGGATGATCGAACATGATATATGAGATATGTATAGCTTAAGAATGTTAAGTCTCGTAGCCATAAGAACGGGACTAGTAACATCCTTTTTGAGAACTTTGAAAATATAATTTTTAACCGAGCAATTTAAATAGAATCCCATTGACATAAAATGCGTGCAAAAGTCTAGATTATGTAAAAGAAAATACTAACTATACAGAGCTAGGTGTGTGGAAAGGATTTCAAAATGATAAATCATTTTTTATCTGTATTTTGCTGGCAGTATTCATATTCATTTTTTTTTTTTTTTTTTTAATATTTTTAACTTTATCTTGATAATTTTAAAAGAAATTATTTCATACAACAAACAAATCCATCGAGTGTATCCTACCCGTTGTGTGAAAATTCACTTTTGGTGTGCAAAGTATTGTTTTAAATCGAAATTCTTAATACATAAAACGGTTTGAAAATGTATAAACGCGGAAATGCATAATGTTAAGCGTTTTTTGGTTTTTCCTCCAAAGAACACTGTTATGCAGTTAAATAATTATCAATATTTACCTTGACCTCCTCCTTCTTGCTGGCTCTCAGTCGAACAGAACGTCAAAAATGTAATACTCAAAACTAAAATCAACAACGCCTTCATAATTATGATATTTCCTAGGTATTTCTCGGAGATCGCGGACCGTTTTGATAGTAATCGTTACATAAATATTATAATATCACTTACTGCAAATTATTATTTATTGCTGTTTACGATTTACTAATAAATTCAGTTAATTGACAATTTAAGCTATATTAATTAAATTGAAATTACACTTGGGCAAATAACTTCATCGTTATTTTCAGCAAGATTTAGTGTTTTTATCTGACACCATTTTTAATGTTAAACACATTAATCGCAATTCGAACGAACACTTGTGGGCGGGGGAGGGGCTTATACGTTTTTTTATTTTGATTTAGTTCCCCCCCCCAGGGCATTGACCATATGACATTTTCAAAGACCTCGGGGTTACCACAATTTCCATTTGGTTCCAACGGTTACTATGATTATTACGATTACAATGGTTCCACGATTACAAAGTTACCATGGTTGTCATGGTTACGCAGTTTAGGTAAGTAATTAAAATTAGGAAATAGCTTTTATTAATTCTTTGTGTGTTGTAATTTCAAAATTTTACCTGAAATATCCAGTTGAAGTATTTATAGGTACCACAAGTATGTTCGACTTTATTAAAAAAAAAAAATGAAAAATACTGTTTTTTTGTTTTATTATTGAATATTATGTGATATATTTGACGTCATATTTTTTTTTTTCTTTTGGAATGTGTGTGAACAAAAATTTAACAAGCAATGAAGGTTTGTGACGTTTTAAGTAAATTATAATGCTAAATGTAATTTTCGAATAATAATATACGGTTAAACTCCGGAGGATTGTGAGATGCAACATGTCGATTTTTTAGAATTCCATCCGTCAATGTATGCGTTTGTGACTGGAAAGAGGCCGCATCCACACGAGCTTTTGTAATCGTCCTTATTGAGGGGGGTCAAGACAAATCCTCCGGCATTTTGTTTCGCAAATTGTGCCTAGAATAAAAAAATATTATCGTATAGTGATATCGAGAATCCAACTACTGGAAATCGAGACCGTATATGCGTGTAGCGATTAGGTACGGTTTTATTTTCCACACAGGGGAATAGATTTTTATTTCATATTGAATTTCGCATATACGACCTCGACGAAACGTATAATAGTCATACATTATGAGTAGGGCTAGGATTTTAATGCCCTTAAAAATCACTAATAATGCTCTTAAACAAAAATGCAAAAGTGACTTGCAAAACTCAAAAAATGTCTTTAAAGTTTTTATTATAATAGCTTAAAATTCAAAAAAATTATGTGACTGGTATGAGGTATCGTCAGGTGTCTTTATCGAATTTAATAATGTTCTAAACTTCTAAGCATATCGCTATACTGGGAGGGGCAAGATAAGAATTTATATAAATATAATGTATAAGAATAATTGTGGACAAGATAATATTATTTCATTTGTTGTTAGCGTATCAAATAAATCCCATATTTTAAGTTAGATAGTGATAAAATTTTGAATTTGAATTTTAGGCCAAAAATGACCAAAAAAAAAAAAAAAAAATGATAAAAATGACTCTAAAATCAAATGTAGTCAAAAAATGCAAAATAAAATTTCTTATTCCATTTGAAAAACACTTAAAAAGTTGTTAATTTAGAGTAAATTGAGTTAATTGACATAACTTTTTCACGCCTACATAATTATGTTACATTAATCTTTAAAAATAATTTGATTTTCTTTTTGTATACTTCATTTTTGTTATTTATGTTAATTACGTTAATAATCATACGTATTTTTTACACAATTTTAGATATGAATCATGACTCCTCCTCAAGCTCGGGCTTCTTGGAGACAATTCTTTTCACATTTTTTTTTTTTTTTTTTTGTACATTATTGTATGTTGTATGTTATTTATTGATCAATGTATTCATTTGTGAAATAATAAAAATCCCAGCCCTGATTATGAGTTATTATATAAGTTATTTAAAATATTACTTGTTCGTAAAAAATTTCCGTAGAATCCGGACAATACCAGTTGCCTTTGGGGTCCTTTTCGCCCGGACAACAGTACTGAAACGAAAAATACAGATGCGCAAATGAATGTCATCAAGAGTTGGTAATGCAGTGAAAACATAGATGTAGCGTTGAAAGTGATTAGACACCGAGTTTGGGTGTGTCGGAAGAAATATCCAGGGAAAAAATTCTTTGAGGGATACCATCGGATGGGGGGCAAAAAAATCACTGAGTGAATTAAAATTTCTTTTATAATTACTCACTAAAAATGTTTCTTCATACATTAACAATACAATTCATAATGACGCATATTTTTTTGCATAGTAAATAATAACATTTAACTTTGAAATATGTAATAATCAACTATTTCGCCATACACTTCATGTAGTAATTTATAAAATATATTTAAAAAAATGATATGACAATAATTCAATTAAATTAAATAATTATTACTCGAATTTATGTTGTTTTTCTATAAATTTTATAATGCTTTATAGTATATGAATATTTTTATATTATTTAGTATTTATTATCGTATACGTAATTTATAATATAAATATTTATGTATTATTTATAATAATATTAATGTGATATATTTTCCTGAGATATTTTTTGCTCTTATATCTTTTTCCGGATATTTTATCCAAGAATCATCGTGAATAGCCCGAAAAATTTTGGTATTTTACCTACGGTAAAAGTAAAGTTGACAAAATAAAAACAGCCAATATGTTTATATAGTGATGACAATTATATTGAAACTTGACTACTAAGCAAGGATAGGAGATTAAATTAAAAAACAAATATAACTTTAAAGCTTAATATATTTGTATTAAAAAAGATTTTATTTCAAATTGTTAGTCGGTTTCAAGCTACAAGAAGATTTTTAAAAATTTCCTATTCTTTCGACCAAAGTCGATGAAAATACAACTAAAATATCATGTAAGTTTTTATTACATGTTATTAATTCTGACTTACCGTGACAAATTATATCTGTTAAAAAATAGTTTTTGAAAATAAAAAGTTAAAAAGAAAAAATTTGTTTGTGTATTTATTAAGTAGTATTTTGGAACAGTTTACTGTGTATGTATGTAATTTTTATTACAGTGCCGATTTTCATTGTGTCTGCGCTGCAAGTGTAGAACGAAATATTTCTAAACTAAAACTACAGCAGAATCACCTGAGAAACTCACTAACAATAATTTAGTTTTGAAATTTCAATCGTAGAAAAAGTAAAAATCAAAACTCTAAAACATTGAGAAAATACCCGATGACTTTGCTTACAATACATACTTAGAGGTCAGTAAAGACAAAAGTAACAAAAATTTATTTTAATTAAAATCACAAAAGAAATAAATACTATGCTGGTTTAACATTTTTCGATATTAGTCGTCGATTTTATATGTAAAAGCGTCTTTGATTAAACAGTTACAGTTTTTTTTTTTCGATTTAAAATCGTTGTCAGTTTTCAATTAAAATCATGTACATTTTGTAACATCGAAACATTAATAATAAATATGACGTATCCTACCGTCGAATAGTCTATTGAAGGTTGTAACTCGTTGTTCATTATCCACGAAACACGAATATCATAACTGATCCGAAGTTTTTTTGAATCCATACCGGCGGACGAAGCGCTGTCCGCGATTTTTTGCTGAAAATTAGTTTTTAAAATAATTAACAAATTCATCGGATATATATATATGTACATATATATATATAATTGTATATACCAGTGGTTCCCAACTGGTGGGGAATTCCCCCCTTGGGGGAATTATGATAATGCACAGGGGGGAAATCAGTGATAATGGGCGGTGAAATAACAAGAATTTTTTTTTCTTGTTAATTTTTTTAAAAATAATACATTTTAAACCTATTTATATTATTTAATTAATATTTACTTTCCATTGTATATTATTTCTGATTTTACATAAAATATTTTTTTTGTATTTAATATTATGAATGTTTGTTGATTGGGTTAGAAACCTTAGTTGATGTATATCTAATTTATAAAACAATGAAACTAAATATTCAATAATCATGTAAATATAAGTATATTTATAGTTATTTTGCATAATTTATTTGTATAGTCTACAACAACAACAACAACAAAAATTCAAAAAGATAAAATAATAAGAAAACATACGATTTTTGAACATTTTCAAGGGGGGAATGAGAATTTTGAAAAATTATAAAGGGGGAATAAAATAAAAAGGTTGGGAACCACTGGTATATATATATATTCATATAATATATAATTGAGTGATTAATTATAACACACACGTACTAATTCTTTCAAAGGCAATCTGCGACATAAGCCTTCGGCGCAATCGATATTAATATAATACGTATCGATTAAGAAAAAATCGGCTTCGACGACGGAAAAATCAAAGACTATATAGTACATTAAAACGAAGCTGTTAATAACAGTAGCCGATTTGACAAGTTAGTGGTGTATATATACTTACGTTGTTTATCTGGCCATTTCGTGTGTTCCATTCCATTTAGAACCATACCAACAGCCAAAGTAGGATAACACTGTTTTATTTTACATATAAGTGTATTCGTATGGCAGGCTAAATCGGTTTGGTTTAATTTCTGAAAATTCGACATGTACTAATTGTGTAAATTTTTATTTATGGTTCGTTTTTTTTTTTTTTTTTGAAGACATTTGTCAAAGTGTCTCATACATTACACCGGTATATTTTATCAAAATCATACATCATCATAAATTATGATGTAAAACATAGTACGATTCATTGTCTCCGGTACATATGCTTGGAAGGTGTGTAGAAAGACCACCCTTAATACTGTGAATCTAGAACGAAATTCCGTGACCTGAATTCCGCCAGATAATATATCTCACCAATCAAAAAACAAAACCAATACTACAAAGTAATGAATTTCGAATTTCAAATATTTTTGTACTTATACCTATCTTTTTTCATATTAATTTCTGAGTAGAGTAAAGATTGTATCGGTTTTGTATGCGTGAAGCTATTTTTTTCGATTTTTGTTCGTTATTTTTTATGAAGATCAATTTTCAATTAAAAATTCTAGTCCAAAAGTTCCATCCTGTGTGATATTTTGGATCGGAAATTGCATGTAGTTTATATTTTTAGGAGGTAACTATTCGAAAAATTCTCAATACCGGTTTTATGCGTCCCGGAAAACTACTAACCCGAAAACTTGTCAAAAATTAGTTGAGTATGCCATAACCAGAATTTAAATATTATGTTTGAAATCAGGTTTTTTTTACATAACACCTAGAATACTGTACCTAGCTCAAAGCTTGAAATATTAACCAATTACTAAAAAAAAGTCTTGAGCATATTTCATAAAATAACCACCGATACATATAATTTGGAAAATTTCATAGTAATATGTAATATAAAATTGAAGAAATGGACATGGATTATTCTAAAATCTAATATGACTATTGCTATTAATACTGAATATAATACGGACAATTATTCTTGTTGTATATTAACTGAAGCTACGATCAGAATCCTTTTATTGCAGAAATTACTTACTGTTTATTTAAAATTCAACATTCCAACCAAGAGTATTCCACATGAGGTGTGAACAATACACACAGTATAAAATATATCAGTTTTATTTGCCCATTACTTTGCTCAAGAGCTGGGCAATCGTAACGAAAGACGATTTTTCCAATCCTACTGGTAGGTCCAGAGGTCAGCGCGTTGAGACAAACGAATTTTCGAACTTAATTATTAATAAAGATATAATAAAACGCCATAATATAATATATTTTATGCAAAATATCGGTTAAATCAAAACTTGTTAAGAATGATTTTAGAAGTGCCAGCTTGGCCGCTTGTTAGCCCTGGCTACCTGTTGCATACTGAGTAGTTATAAAATTTTTATTGCTTGTCGTTTTATATTACTACGTTATCCTGCCCCGAGGATAGCCCGAAGGAATACAATAGTAAAATATTTTTATATTATAATTATCAGTTTGATAGATTTTTAATTTAAACATTTATGCAAGGTCACATTTTGTGAGAATTTTTTTGTTTTAGAAAACAAAGTGTTTCAGCACCATTTCCCAAAAAGTAAAATTAATTTATCGAGCACAATTTTAATAGTAAATTATCATTTGTTTGAATCGACCTGTTCAGTGGCCACTCTGACTTCTTTACATAATAATAATAATAATAATATGTTCCTTACGTATAGGTTTGAAAACTCCAAAAGAATTCCATTAATATTATTATCCTTCATGAACGTTGCCATTGTTTCTATAACATCATTCTTTGTATCCGTAGTCATCATTTCGACCCAAGGGGGTGATGCATCAAAACCCGCAAAAACCGTGTAAACCGAATTGCCATTATCTACCAGAGACTTTATTGCTTCTGTAAAAATACGATAATATTCTAGTGTAACAATTTTATTCTCCACGTCGTCATTTAATTTCGAAGAGCATTTTCTTATAAACCGAATATTATTTTATAGACTTTGCTAAATAGGAACATATAACTTAATATGTACATGCACGGGTAATATTTTTAATTTTCGACCACTTTTATGGGATGGGTCATTCGATTTTTACAAAACTTTAGTATGTTAAGGTACCAAAATTAACAAGACAGATGTTTTGGGGGCATCTACACATCTGATACGTCCCCTGGAAGGTTTAAAATAGCTCCTTTTTGGCTCATTTTCGAATTTCATGATATATCACGAACATCATTGAGCTGATTTAAAATTAGTAACTTATGTTAAGTCCGATGAAAAATTATTGGGACTTCAAATTTTAAGCTCCTATTTGGTGGTCGATCAAAAAGAAATAAAATTCTTAAATAATTGACTATATGTGACTAACTTGTCACATTTAAAAGTACATTGAAATACCTTGAAAATATCTAATTTCTTTCCCCCCAATTTTATCCAGATCCCTACTATGTTGATTTTAACATAAACCACCAAATTTGGAAAAATTATCGTTCACAGATTCGGTACATTGAAATAATTATTGAATTCTGTTAAAACTGTCATACATTTGGTTCTAAACCAGACAGAGACTTCTAGAACAGTAGCACCTCTCAAATTTAAGACATAAAAGTTTATTTTTAGAATTCACAACGCATGGAAAGTTTTTAAGCAAGTATATATACAGAAGCCTCTGCAGCAGCTACGTGTGAAGAGGGCTCACCGAGGACGCAGCAGAATACTGAATTTTCAGTGTTTCATATAAAATTATAAAGGCTAAGGCAAAAAAAAAAAAAAAAATGTGAAACATGATTTTGTTTTACACGAGTAAAAAGTTACTTTCACCTGAATTTTGGAGTCGTTAAAAATTTCCCAATAAAAATTACACTAGATTGAAAAAGATGAAAAAGAGGTCATTAGGTTTCATTTCGATAAATAGACATTTCAAAAAAAAAAAAATTAAAGTACTTGCGAATATGACATGTTGAAAAAGTTTAAATCGATTGGAACAATTTTGATACGCGTCTTGAGGTGTACAATTCTTGTACTTACCCATATCGACTGCAGGCAACTCTTTGTCCCAGGAATAAACGCCATACAATATATTTTCACATCCTGAAGGTATGTCCTCTACCTTCATTGTGTAATTGACGTTTTCCCCGGCTCCGTAATATCCGCACGTTATACATGGTACTGTCACTAAAATGCCAGACAAAAGACGTTCGTGTTGTAAATGGGTGATGGACGAGTCAGAAGACACGTCAAGAACGCGTAATTGTAGATTACCACTCGGTAATTATTAATTATTTTACTTAACTAATACATATTTTGAAATTTTATAATGCCAAGTATTTTACTACTTTGCTTAGCTTTACTTTTTTATTTTTCTCTTTTTTTGTATCCACTTTTTCGTATAAAAATATTTACCCGAAAGTTTCGAGAACTATCTCTATGGAAACCGAATCACACCCAGGCGGGTAATTTTTTCAATTTTTCAATACTTTTCCCAAAAACGGGGAAAACATCTGTCGAAAAAAAATGACAAAAAACTGTAAAATATGCAACTACAGGAATTTCCGTAAAATTGAAAAATTTTTTCCAACATGAATTCAAAAATAATACATCTAGGGATTTGAAACTTGTAATTATTCTGAAAATAATTACGAGAATATTTCATAGACATTTCAAAAAGATTTGATCAATTTTGAGTTAAGTACAGCATTTTGGAAATTTTATATAATTTAATAATAGTTTATATTAATTTCGCATCATGGGTTTTCTTGATTTCTCGGGTCAGATACTAGCCTTGTAGTGCGTGATAAATTTTAATGAAACAATAAATCACATTTTCTTCAACGATACGATTCTGAACGAAGTGTATTATAATAATATAAAGAACAATAATAGTCGTCGTTTTCAACGCACCCATCAAGAGTATCTGACTGTTAACAAATCTGACATAAATGAATAAGAGATCTCGTATAAATCTTGAATCACTTTAAACGAGAAAATGAATTTTTACACGCGAAACTGGACACTGGAAAAATATTTGGAAAATTAAAATCAATATCAATAATAACTCATTCAATGTCTACGCTTGTACGTGGAGAGTGTTGTGTTTGATATTTTAATTATTATTTTGTTTCCTTTAAGTAAACGTATACCTAAATCATCATTCATCATCAGTAATTATTGTTTGTTAATATTATTTATAACGCACACTCGTAAATCTGGTTGAATTCTATGTATAACCACGAATATTTATTGGAATCATACTAATAAATAAAGAATAAAAAAAAAAAAAAAAAATGCTAATTATTAATTTTGACGTAATATTTATAAAATACTAGTTAAATATGATATAATTACAGTGCAATTGAATAAATAATATAACAATTAAAAAACGCGTATCTAAAATTTACAGTGCCAATTTTTAATCCACGAGAGTTCATTTTGTATTACATAAAAATATGTATTTCGAATTAAAAACTAAAAATAAAATTTTCCATAACAATGTCAGTGGTTTTCTTCGCAAAATGTGAATTATGATTCCGAGAGGAGGGTTGAAGCTATTGGTTTTACAAAATCGTTAATCGTAATGCGTATGGACTGGAAATTCAATTTTTTTTCATAAGTTTTTTAATTTTGAATATATTGGAGATATATTTTCAAGAGCAATTTATCCGATTGAGTTAAAAACTAATTCCGTAAGAGCGCTGTGGGCGATGTGCAAAATATATTTCATAATCGCATTAAATCTACCCCTCCCACCCCCCTTGAAACCAATTAATATATGGTTTTCCGATCGTGAAGAACAGACGAATGACAAGTGTAGACGAGAAATCGTGCAATACCAAAATCAAATTGTTTACACCAAATCTAATAATTTCTTAGCCGAACACTAAATAAAAAAAAAAAATAAATAATATTTATATTCTGAAAAATATTTTTGTTTCATAACATTTTTATCTGTATTCCACAGTTAAATTCTTTTCCTAAATAAGATTGTTTTAAAAAAAATAACATTAGAAAAAAACAATATATGAATAAAAATGTGTGCAACAGTATAGAATCTAGATAATGTGTTCAAGGTCACAGAATCCTATCTGTACACAAAAGAAAACAGTGGAAAAAAACTCAAAATGATAAATCAATGGTTTTTTCATCTATATCTTACTGACAGAATTTATATTCAATTAATATTATACATATATAGGGAATTTGAAAATTACCAACCGAGTGTATCCCACCCGTTGTGCGAAGATTTACTTTCGGTGCAAAATATTGTATAATAGTGTATAATAGAAGTGAAGGTTTTTTTAAATAAAAATTCGCAATACATAATACGATTTGAATATTGTTATAAACGCGTAAACACAATGAAAATACTTTATTGTTTTTCCTCCAAAGAACACTGATATGCAATAAAATATAATTATTAATGTTTACCTTGATTTTCTCCTCCTCCTTGCTCACCCTCAGTCGAACAGAACCTCACAAATGTAATACTCAAAAGTAAAATCAGCAACGCTTTCATAGTTATGATATATTTCGTAGGTACTTCTCGGTGATCGGTCTGTTTAATAGTAATCGTTACTTAAATACGCGTACAATATTATTATAACAGCACTTATTGCTAATTATTCATTGCTGTTTACTTTTTTGTTCATTAATTTAATGAAATGACAATTTAACCTGTATTAGTTAAATCAAAATTACGACGCACTTGGGTAAATAACTTTATCGCGTTAAATCGAGCAAGATTTTTAGTTTTTCATTCGTCACCGTTTTTGTTATGTTAAATACATAACGAAATACAATCTTTGCTATTATGATAATCACTTGGGGGGAGGGGTGTAAAGATTAATTGAAAAATTTAATTTGATTAAGCCCCCACCCCTTTTTATGACATCACCCCTGGGGGGACCGATTAAGTTGCACAAGACGGAAGATTCAACGTGATGTATCAGATATTGAATTATGTCAAATATTTGTAAATTAAATTTTAAATTTTGCTCCATTTCCGCATCTTTGTCAGTTTCACACACATCACGAGACTCCCGTCACTCATTTGACAGGACTCGCTTTGCTTGATTCCCAAACTCGTTTTGAACCCATCGTGATTTGGATTTTGTATTCAATCGAAAACTACCCTCAATTCGTTGTCCAACGTAAGGTGCATTTCGATTTGATGTTGATTATGTTAATAAAAGCCTCTTCAAAAAATAAACCCGGTTGGTAATGATTTTCTACTTTATCCAAGTATAATGGGTAATGTGCATATTAGTCGATTTCGGACTTTAACCATAACATGTTTTCACCTCCCACGAAAAAGGCAGTAACTGAATTTTAAATTTTTTTCATGTCAAGTGTCAAACATGAATTCTTATTTTGTTTTTGACATAATTTGTACAGTTTTTTTTTTTTCATTTTTACTGTAAGATTTAGATAAAAATTCATTACTATATATTAGTTAATAATTGTATAATTAAATCATGAATTTATAATGAATAACGTTTCCTTTGCCAGAATTGTAATCTGTAGTATTTATATATAAATTATTATTTCTAACCTTTTTGATCAAAAGAGTTATTGCAGTTTCTTAGAAATTTTTAGAAAACTATGCTCTATTAGAAGTGGAAATGATGAAAATTTTAAAAGCGTAGTTATTGCTATTTTCTTTGGAGCACAAATATATATATATATATATTATTTACAATTAGATTGTTAATGGCGTAAAATAATGTAGTTTTGATCTTCAAATAACACAAATAGGGAATATCTTTTTATGATGCTTTGAGTGCAATTTAAAAATGTCCCTGGAACATCTTGTTCAATATACTTTAAGTATGTTCAAAAAAAAAAAAAAAAAAATAGTTGTGTTATAAAGAAGTGAAAATACTCTTTATTCCGTTTTTTTTCTTCTCATAATTCGATATATTTAACGTTCAATTTTGAAACACATGTGTATAATAATTCAGGAAGCGATGTTTCAAGTGAATTAAAGTAAAATGAAATTTTTAAATAATTCGGTTAAATTCAAGGGCTTTGTGGGATGCAACATGTTGATTTTATAGAATTCCATCCGTCGATGTATGCATTTGCCACTGGAAAAGGGCCACATCCACATGAGCCTTTGTAATCGTCTTTATTCAGGGCGGTCAAGAATATTCCTTTGGAATTTTTTTTCGCGAATTGTGCCTAGAATAAAAATATATAATAGTCAATAATTTTGAATACACTGGTAATCGGAATCGTATCTGTAGTATAGAGATCCGGTACGATTTTATTCTTCAAACGAGGAATCTGACAAATTTATTTCAGAACACATATTATCGTTTGTTCAGCCGATAAGAGATCGGTTTCGAAAGAAAAAAAAAAATCGTTATCTCCTCGTCTGGCGAATCCGATCTGCATATACGAGCCCGACAATACATTGAAATATAAAATACGTATTAGTTATTTAAAATTACTTGTTCGTAAAAGATCTCTACAGAATCCGGACAATACCAATCGCCTTTGGGGTCCTTTTCGTTTGGACAACAGTACTGAAAAGAATTAATACGGATGAATGACGTCATTAGAGTAGGCAGGACCCTATTTACGCAAGGACATTATGGATATTTGTCCACGGCCCATGAGTATTAGGGACCCAAAAAATGCATTTTAATTATTATTTTAATTTTAATTAATCCTTAAATATGAAAAACATCAATCAATTTTCACACTTTCAAAAATATTTGTTAAAATATAAATCGTATTTTTCACTATCACAAAATGTGAATCAAAAAGCATTTTTTCTGTTGCCAAAATGGTTTATTATTATATTTATAGAGCAATATTTCAACAGAAAAAATAATTACAAAAGTTATAAAAAATGTTGTAGTTCTTTCATTCAATTAATATTATTCAATTTATTATTAAGTATTATTATTGGTTAGATTTCTAATTATAATTATAATATATTTACAAATTACGAGTTAATTCACAATCGATAATAACAGGCGATTTTTTTTTATCGTCCTGGGCCTCAAAAATTCTAAATCAGGCTCTGAGAGTAGTTGATGCAGATACAAATATTATTGCGGTGTAGAAAGTGATTAGACACCGAGACTGGGCGTTGGGAAAAAACTTGAAAGAAAAACATCCGCTGAGAATATATCAGAACGAAAAAATATCGGACTTAATAATTATGTCTGCACATTGCACGGCACAAAGTCGAGGGATAATATTATGTTCGTTTTGTGGAACGTGAGCGGAGCGGTCGGCGAGAATAGCGAGTTTGTAACATTGGGAAGATGTGCTCGCACGGATGATCGATACAACGATCTCTCTAAGTAATATGCCGTTTCAAATTTTGCCCTTTTTATTTAGAAACTATAAGCCCGTAGTACCTGTACCAATTAATGTTGTTCCAGTTTTTTTCGTTCCAATCAATGCCGACCGTTCTAATAAAACGTAAATTCAGATGGGTGTTAGACGCCCATAAGTTAATCCTAGATTCAGCAAAGGTCCAAAATTTTGGTTTTGCACTAGGCAGGGCAGCAAAAGTTCAAAATCCGAAAACGCTGATTTATTTAACAACATTATTCGATATTGGTAGATATAATTTAATTAAAAGTGTCTTAGATTGTAGAATTTCACTGGTTTGTTTATTTTTTCTTGTTCAAAACCTTTATACGAATTTTCAATCGAAATCAGGTATACATTTGTAACTGAAACACAACAAGTATCTTACCTCCGAGTAGTCTTTTGAAATTTGATACGTGTCGTTAGATATCCATGAAACGCGAATACCAAAACTCATCAAAAGATTTTTCGAAGTCATTCCGGCTGCGGAAGAACTCTGCGCGACTTTTTCCTAGAAATTAATTTTTTCAAATTAACGAATTTACCGGGTTATTGCCTGTAACACACGTACTAATAGATCCGCAGTCAATCTGCGGCATACGCCTATATCGCAATCCTTATTCAAAGCTTCCGTATCGATTAAAATAAAGTCCACGTCGACGGCGGTAAAATCAAAGACTATTAATAAAAAAAAAAAAAAAAAAAAAAACCGTAATGAAGAACCAAGTAACCGATTGAGACGTTAGTGTATATACTTACGATTTGTATCTGCCCATTTTTCGTAATCCAGTCCACTAACAAGCATACCGATAACCAAACTAGAATAACATTGCTTTATTTTACATAAAAGTGTATTCATATGGACGGCTAAATCGGTTTGATTTAAAGTCTGAAAATATGATGTAATTGCATATTTTTATTTTTATTTAAACATTTAAAGTACATTCGTTTTGAAGTCATTATCAAATTTTCATTCATTACACTAGTAATTCTCAGCCTTATATACTATATATTTATACTATGATGTAAATTATTCGATACATGTCCAGTAAGGTATGTAGAAAAAATATTTGAAACTATTATCAAAATTTTTTTTCATTGGCACCACCCTTAAGACTGTGAACTTGGGCCAAAATTCCGTTGCTAAAATTCAACCAGATAATATCTACAGAAGTATTAAAAAAAAACTACAAGGAAAATGTATTTGTCTTAGCATTAGTTAGGTTAGGTAAGTTGTTTTTCCTCCAAATTCTACTGGTACGAGGTGCGAAAAATACCTGTGATGCGAAATATATCGGTTTTATTTTTTCATCGAAATGTTATGTTCAATAAACTACAATTATTATCCTCAAGAGTTAGGCAATCGAATGTAAAAAGATTTTTTTAATTCTACTTCTGCGTTCAAAGGAAAAATATCAAAAAAAAATACATGAATGTTAATTTTGGTTTTAGATCTATGGTAATAAGGAACAAATTTACTTGAAAAAATATCGGTCTCCCCGAATGTGAAAAGTAAGTGTTTCTATTTAAAAAAAAAAAAAAAAAAAAATGCAAGTTAATAAAAGGGTTATCTAACCTCTGAGTAGGATCACATTTTATAAGCATTATTGTTTAAAAAATAAATAAATAAAATGTGATAATCATTTCTAAAAATAAAATAAAATCATTACAAGTAAAATGCGAATTGTCATTTTTTTTTTTTTTTTAAATTGACCTGTTCTTTACATTTATAATCTATTTACTCAATAATAATATGTTGCTCACGTATAAGTTTGTCATATCTAGAACAACACCACTAATACTGTTGTCCTTCATGAATGTTGCCATTTGTTCTATAACATCATTCCTTGTATCCGTAGTCATCATTTCGACCCAAGGGGTCGGTTCATTATAGTACCCAGAGACCGTGTAAACCGATTTGCCATTATCTACCAAAGACTTTATTGCTTCTGTAACAAATTAATATATAATAGTGATACAATTATCGAAATCGTTATATTTCAACGAGTATTTTCATTTTTTTTTTGTTTATATAAAAGTAATCGAAATATTAATTTTATTTTATTTTATTTTATTATTATACTTTACTTAATACAAATACAATATAATATTTGTTTCCGGGTAATATTTTTAATTTTCGACCATTTTTGTGGGAAGGGTCCTTCAGTAAATAATAAAGAATAATATAATACTAAATTTTAGTTTGTTAAGGTACCTAAAATAATAAAACTTTAATAAAATAAAAATATATTTAGGGGTACCTACATCCCCTAAAAGGTTCAAAATTGGTTCTTTTTGCTCATTTCCAAAAATTCATAATATCATGATATTCAGTGAGCCAATTTTAAATAAAAATTCCTCATTTTTTTTTTTTTTTTTTTTTTTTTGCTAATATATAGAATTTCAATTAAGAGTTATCGAGACTCCAATTTCTAAAGTCCTAAATGCGAGTAGATCAATATTGGAAGTAAAATTCTTAAAAAATTGGCTATTTTGGAATGCTTGCTAAAATTGTGCCAATCGATTTAAACTTTTTCAACATATTACATTTCAAAATACTCCGAAATACCTTGAAAACATTTTATTATTTTTCCAATTTTATCTAGGTCCTAGCTGTGTGAATTTTAAGACAAACTATTAGTTAATCGGTAATTTTTTTTATGCAATTTCGTTTTAAAATCGTAAAACTGCTAATTAATAAAATTTGTCTGTTTTATGTTTCACATTGAATCGCTATTGGACTTTTGATCAGTCCAAAAATTTTAGAGGTTGCGTAACCATGGAAGATGTCCATCATTCTAGGCGTTCATCAACATCGAATATAGATTAAATTATTGCTAGTGCTGGAGAAAAAAATAAAATAAAATCATCGACTGTGTTAGCAAAGTAGACATACAAATTTGATGTATCAATCAGTTCTTATCGTTCAACTTTTAATAGATTAATTTTGGTGTGAAAACGGTTACCGCAAAATTAATGACGGATCGTATACTGAGGATCGACTGGACTGAAGCTTTGAAGTGTTTTGAGAACTGAAAAAAATAAAGTTTCTACTGATCCGAGTTTTATAAAATCAACTGTTATGGTTGAAGAACTAAAGACCAATCATTGCAATGATAGACCGTAAATACATCTCATCCAGAACGGCAGAAGAGCCGCAAAGGTCATGCATTTGGAGGACATTATATAAAGGTATTTTCAAAAGTGGCAAGACCTTTGGAGGTCACACTGAAATAATGAAAATTATATTTATTTCATTTTGGAAAACGTTAACATCAAATGTTTTTTTTTTTTTTTTTTATTTCCAAGTATTTTAGTCTATTGAACACACACACACCTCGTTTATTTATACAATTCCAATGTACTTACGTGCATCAGCTGCAGGAAACTCCATATCCCAAGAATAAACGCCGAACAGTATATTTTCACATCTTGCAGGTATATCCTCTACTTTCATTTTGTAATTGACTGGTTCATCTAATCCCATAAATGAGCACGTAATACATGGTACTGTAGCTAAAATGCCAATTAAAATTTGTTTATGTTTTTAACGAGTAATAAGTTATAACGTATTAGAATACGCGTCTCGGATGCGTAAATTTAGATTCGCTCTAAAGTTAGAAATTATTTTACTTAAAATTATTTGATTAACTGTATGTATTAGGAGATCATGGATCACGTAGATCATTTTTTAGAATAAAATTCAAAATTTCATAGAAACGAGTGTCTATAAATTCGTTTTTGAATTTGAACTATTTGTTGAGAAAAATTATCCAGATTTAAAATATATTCGTTGTTATCAATATGGTTTTGGAATTTATTACATAAAGTCAATAGCTTTTATTATATTTTGAGTGGACCAAAAAAAGCTTATGTTTTTACATAATGTTATTTTTTTTTTTAGATTTGGAGTGGAGCGAAGGGGTCAGTGATTTTACAATAATGTTTATTTTCATTATTTTTATATATGTTTTCTTATATAAACACTTGTCCTAAAGTTTCAAATAAATCTTTTTTTTTTTTTTCATAACAGTATTGCACATTTAAGTACTTTTAATAGGTACCTATATTTTCTAAATTCACAATAATTTTTTTTTTTTTTTTTTGAAAATTCGGCAAAAACTATTTCAAATGTTTCAAAAACGAATAAATAACTTGTATTTTAATCTAAACTTAAAAAATAAAAAATAAAATGTATGGAAATATGTATCAAACATATTTACATTTTAAGAATGAATTATTTTATTTTATACTTTTAAACGTACAAATACAACTGAGTATATTATATAATAACTAATATCAATGACTCATTTAAAGTCTGTAATTAAACGTGGATATGTGTTTGATAATTTAATTATTTCGTTTCCTATTTGTAAACGCATAACCTAAATCATCATTAATCATCAGTAATTTTATTGTTTGTTAATATTAAAAACACACTCATAAAATATGGTTGATTTTTATCTAACGATATAAAATACGTTGAAATGATACGAATAAATAAAAAAATAAAATTTGTGATAATTATATATTCTGGCGTAGAACTAATAAAATACTAATTAAGAGCGGTAAGTGCAGTGCAATATTGAGTAAATAATATTATAATTAAATAGCGTAAGTAAAATTTAGATTGCGAATTCGAAATCACATGAGTTCTTTTTGTATAACATATCATTTAAAATGAAAAAAAACTAAAACTTAAAGCTTTTATATCTTATTTAAACTAAAATCTTTATTTAATAAAGCGTTTGACAATAATTTATAAATTTACTAAAATAGAAAATTCATTTATTGTCATTAATATATTGTTTAATGATTTCAGATCTACCTTTTGTACATTTATTTGCACTTATATTTAACTGCAATAAAACGTATTTTCTCTTAAATTTCAGAAAACAGTGGAAAAGAACTTAAAATGATAAATAATTTTTTTTTTTTTTATATGCATATACTATATATATATATATATATATATATATATATATATATATCTGTGTCTTACTGATAGAATTTACAATATTTTTTTAAAAATATTATTAGCTTCATCTTGATGCTAATTAATGTATCATTAAAATAATAATTATTTCTTTCCACTTAATAGTAAGTATTTACTTAGTTTAATACAAACAAGATGAAATTAAAAGTGACTATTTTGTAAAAAAAAAAAAATAATACAACAAACAAATCCACCGAGTGTGTCCCAACGGTTGTATAAACATTTTGAAAATAATTATAAATCCGTAAACATGATGTAATGGTTTTATCATTTTTCTTCTAAGGAACACCGATAATATTATGCAATAAAATAATATTATTAATATTTACCTTGACCTCCTCCTCCTCCTCCTTCTTTTCCTTGCTCGCCCTCAGTCGAACAGAATGTCACAAATGTAATTCTTAAAACTAAAATCAAGAAAGCTCTCATATTCATGACAATATTTCGTAAGTACTTCTCGAGGAACGGTTTGTTTGAGAGTGATCGTTATATAAATACGAGTATAATGTTATAATTTCATTTTTGAAAATTATTTTTTGCTGTTTACGATCTACCTACACTCATAAATCTAGTCAATTGACAATTTCATCTATTATAATATCAATTAAATTAAAAATTACATTCAACACACTTGAGTAAATAATTTCATCGTTAAATCTAACAAGGTTTAGTGTTTTTAAATACATATCAAAATACATGCTTTGCTTTAGTCAGCGCAATTAGAGTAAACACATAGAATTGGGGGGGGGAAGAGTTTGTAAGTTTTTTCAATTTGATTTACGCCCCCCCCCCGGTAGTATTTCCTTTAGGGACCTATGAAGGCATCACAAGAAGGTGGATCCAACGTGATGTATCAGATTTAATTAGATTCTTTATGGAAGAAAATGATGTAATTTTGGTTTTCAAAAAATAAAAATAAAAAAATAAGGAATAGGTTTTTTTTGATTCTTTCAGCGCAATTTTTAAATATCCCTGGAACATCCTGTTGAACATACCACTCAAGTACGTTCAACGTATATATTATAAAGAAGTAAAAATACTGGTTTTTCATTTATTATTAATTATGCAATATATTTAACGTCAAATTTTTGAACATGTGTGTATAATAATTCAAAAAGCATAGATTAAAAATGCGGGTTTGTGACGTTTTAAGTAAATCAAAAAATATAATATTTGAATAATACGGTTAAATTCAAGCGATTTGTCTGATGCAACAAGTCGATTGTTTGGAATTCCATCCGTCAATGTATGCATTCGTGACTGGAAAAGGGCCACATCCACATGAGCTTTTGTAATCGTCATAATCGAGGGAGGAAAAGATCATTCCTTTGGAATTTTTTTTCGCAAATTGTGCCTAGAATAAAATATAATAACAGAATAATAATACTGAATACACCGGAAATCGGAATCGCATACGTAGCGATCCGGTACGATTTTGACGACGATTGAATTGGCTCCCAAAAAATGTATATGTATTTGAATTGGCTCCCTGAACTGTTAAATATTATTGTTTAACAAGGGGTTCTCATAATATTTTCCTTGTTTACTTCTTCGACACTAACTTATTCACCACGTACAAATATCTTCAACTTTTTAAATATATTATATTATAGTATTCAAACTGATACAACAATAATTATTATTATAAGAAGTTCCAATATGATGAAACCACACTGAAAAGAAATCGGAAATAAAATAAAATTTTTATCAAGATGCAATTCGAAAATATGACACTGGTGAAAATTCAAGGTTTCAGTACATAAAAATACTAGCCTGATAAGTATAAGCCACGACAAATAGTTTAATATAATATATTTGTATTTCACTCATTAGTTTTTATTTGTTTGTTTTATAATGACACTATAAAATTGTCTGTGTTTTAATTTTTAGATTCTGAATGAAGTGAAGAAGCTAGTGTTTTTACAATGATGTTTATTTATTTATTTTTTCTGTGTACAACTTTTCGTATAGAAATGCTTGTCCAAAAGTTTCGATCAATAACTTTTTGAAACCCGATTCGCCTCTAGGTTGTACTTTAAAGAGGTCATTTTTTGAATTTCTCAATTCATCAATGTTTTTTTTGGAAAAACTACCCAAAATTTGACAAAAACCACTCGAAAACCATAATTTTTTGATCAGAATTTTATGAAAATTTAAACATAGATAGAAAATCCTATAAAAAAGATTTTGGCGCAAGAAAATTTTGAAAATGTGAAAAAAAATTTTGGATATTTTTCGAACATTTATTTTTTTCTTATATTATTAGCTTCCTTCGCTCAGAATCGTTTTACTGAAGAAATGATTTATCGTTTCCTTAAAATTTAATACGCCCGTCAAGAGAATAGCACCCGTCGTGCGAAGTACACCCATCGTGCGAAGTATGTCCGGCTTTTTAATTATTATTGTTTAACTTTTATTGTATACTTACAAAATAATTTTTTGTAAAAAAATTGATATAATATAACTCTCAGTATAACGAAGTAAAATATACGAAAATGTGATACAGTAAACCATGTGTTAAAATTAAGAATCTACATAGTTATCTTGTGTACGTGACTGAAGCACTGAAGTCAACCTGATTTAAGAAAGAACGTCAAACTTTAAATTATTAATAACATTTTGGTAACCAATATAATATTTTTCCAAAAAAAAAAAAAAAAAAGATGGGGAGCCACTATTCAATGATACTTATTAAGAGTAAAATATTGACTACCTGTGTTTGGGAGCCAATTCAATTGCGCCGACGATTTTATCCTCCAAACAAAGGATAATCGATTTTTAATTCAGAACCATTGTTCAACCAATAAGATTGGTTTCGAAGAATCGTTAATCTCTTTGAAATAATAAAATGCTGGCGATTTCATTCCGCATACATCAGCCCAACGAAACGTATAAAATATGCTATTTGTTAAAATTACTTGTTCGTAAAAGATCTGTATAGAATCCGGACAATAATAATCGCCTTTTGGGTCCTTTTCGCTTGGACAACAGTACTAAAAATAAATAAATAAAATGAACGACGTCATTAGAGAAGTAAATATGATTGTAGTAGCCTAGAAAGTGATTAGACGCCGAGATTGTGTGCCGAGAAAAATATTTGGAGAGGAAATATTCGAACGAAAAAATATCTCTGGGGAAAAGTACCCTAGGGATAATATTCGATATAAATATATGACGACATTGCGTAATATAATGACGTTATGGTGATGATCTTATGTGCTAGTACTGGTGCGAAGAAAAGGGATGAAAGCGTCACTTTTTTAAATAAAACTAGTGAATATGTTTTGTAACCATAAGCACACAAAGTTACAAAAATGTTTACGTATTAAGACAATATTTCTCGAGGGAAACGCTTGAATATCATTTGATATTCGAGTAAACGATAAAACGATTTTAATTTTATTAAAAAAATATTTAAAATAATATATATATATATATTATTTTAAACATATTAACAGATAATTTAAGTCGATTGTTACAAATAATGATATTTAATTTAATTTTCAAAAGAACATACAAATTCGTTACTACGATATAAATAGTTTTTATTTGTTATTCAAATTTCATAAAAAAGTCCAAAATTTTGGTTTGCACCAGAAATTCGTGATCCGGAACTGCTGATTTATTATTTAACATTTCTCGATACTATTCGACAATTTAGAAAAGCGTCTTAGATTAATATACAATTACACTGTTTTTTTTTTTTTTTATTATTATTCAAAATCGTTGTGTCAGTTTTTAATCTAAATTTTAGATAAATTTGTAATTGAAACGCTATGAAAATATGACTTCATCTACCTGCGAATAGTCTTTATAAATTTGATACGTGCCATTAGCTTTCCACGAAACACCAATACTAAAACTCATCAGAAGATTTTTCGAAGTCAAACCGGCTTCGGAAGAACTCTGCGCGACTTTTTCCTAGAAATTAATTTTTAAAATTAACAAATTAATCGTTTTGTTAATGAGTTATTGCTTATATAACACACGTACTAAGTCTTCCATGGGCAATCTGCGCGTCACGCCTTCATTGCAAACATTTAAAGTATCCGTATTGATTGCAATAAAATCCACTTCAACGACGCTAAAATCTAAGACTATATATATATATATTATAAAACATAGAATGGTTTATAGAACTTTTATATAAAGACTAGTAGTCGATTAAAACGTTAGTGTGCACTTACGTTCTTTATTTGGCCAAAGTTCGTAACCCGATGCAATTAAAAGCATACCGACAATCAAAGTAGGATAACATTGCTTTATTTTATGTACAAGTGAATTCAAATGGCAATCTATATTGGTTAGGTTATAACTCTGAAAATATGATATTATTACTTCATAATTTTTCTTTTCGTTTAGAGTACGTTCTTTTGAAATCATTATCAAAATTTTATACATTATAACAGTAATACTCAACCTTATATTATAACATAATTATTCTGTCATTAAATGATAATTATTAAACATATGGAATAGAATACAGGCAATTACTGTCGTATTGTCGTACATTAACTGAAGCTTCATTCAAAATCGTTTAATTACAGAAATGACTTGTCGTTTCTTCAAAAAAATTCAACATACCAACCAAGAGTGTCCCACACGAGGTGCGACAACAAATACCCATGTTACGAAATATATCGATTTTATTTTATTTTTATTTTTGCTTAGCTCACAAAGGTCGTATTGTGAAATTGAATAGCCCTATAACCTTCCTTAAGAATTGGGCAATCAAATATTAATGATTTTTCAAATCTCACCAGTAGGTTCAGAAGTTAGCACGTTCAAATAAAAATAAATTCTCCAGCTTTGTTATTAATATATATATATATATATATATATATATGTATAAATTGTATGACTTCTTATGACATAATAACATCAAGAAAATAAAACTCCACAAAATTTATGAAATATCAGTAAAGTAAAACAAATTTCAGGAATAATTTTCAGAAGGGTTATCAGAGTTATCGTTTGACTATTTGTTAGCCTTGGCCACTTGCCAGCGTACTGAGTAGTAATATAAATTTTATAGTTTGTAGTTTTATATTACTACGTTATCCTGGCTCGAGAATAGCCAACAATTATCGTTCAACATTTTCCATGAAAATATATTTGGCCAAAGTGTTGTAATAAATAATATTAAAATTATTATCATTATGATAGACTATTAATTTGAACATTTGAGTAGGATCACATTTTGAGAGAATTTTTGTTTTAAAAGATAAAATGTAATAGTAATTTCTTAAAGTAAAGTCAATTCATTACAAGTAATATTGTCAATTGTCAATCGTTTGAATTTTGATATTATGCTCAGTGGCCACAATAATATTTCATGTTCACAATAAAAATATGTTCCTCGCGTATATGTTTGCCGTGTCCAGAAGAACGCCACTAATCTTGTTGTCCTTCATGTAGGTTGCCATTTTTTCTATGACATCGTCCTTTGTGTCCGTCGTCATCATTTCGACCCAAGGGGCAAATTCACTATAACCCGAGAAAACCGTATAAACGGAATAGCCATTATCTACCAAAGACTTTATTGCTTCTGTAAAAAAAATAATTTTCTATTGTTACAATAATTATCAACATCGTTTAATTTCAACGAAGATTTTCTCACGAAAATATTATACATATTTTTATTTTTTGACCACTTTTACGGGAAGGGTCCTTTGTTACGCACTAATTTTTGGTCTGTTAGGATACCTAAAATAATAGGACTTTAATATTAAATAAGACAGATTTTTTTGAACACCCCTGATATATCCACTAGAAGGTCCAAAATAGGGCTTTTTTTTTACCCCAGTCTTGAAAATTCATATCTTGGAGATCAGGGACCTGATTTTTAAAAATTAGTATCACTCGTTTTTTTTTTTTTTTTTTTTTTTAGCTAGGCATTCAGTTTCAATAAAAAATTATCGAAATTCTGAATTCTAGGCTCTTATTTGAGGATAAATCAATTAGAAGTAAAATTCTTTTTATTTTTTTTAAAATGCTTGCCGAAATTGTGTGCCGACATTATTCAACCTTATTCAACATGTCATATTTGAAAGTACATTGAAATCCCTCGAAAACATCTCATTATTTTTCCCAACTTTATCTGGATCCCAGCCATGTCAATTTTAAGACAAACCATCAATTTTGGCAAAATTGACTTTTACAGGTTTTGGGTTATAGAACAATTTTGGCAAGTATATTTGGAAAATAGTAACATTTTTAAGAATTTTACCTCTAATTGATCTGTTCTCTAAACGGAGGTTTAAAATGTGGAGTCTTGTTTTTTTTTTTTTTTTTCCATTTAAACTAGAAGTGTTCACAAAAAAAGGTGAGGAGTGCTTGATTAAAAACCGACTCATTGAGCTCCAAAATAAGAATTTTTGAAAAAAGTCAAATTTTGGATCTTTGAAGTGTGTAATTCAAAAAAAAAAAAAAAAAAAAAATCAGAAAAAATGCACAGATTCTTATTTTTAGGTAACTTAACGTATAGCAGTTTGGTGAAAATTGAAGCACCTTTCCCACGAACGTGGGCGAAAATTTTTTTAAATATTTCCTGCACTCACGTTTATTTTCAGGGAACTCCTTATCCCAAGAATAAATGCTAAACAATATATTTTCACATCCTGATGGTATGTCCTCTACCTGCATTTTGTAATCGACTGTATCCTCGTATCCCATATATCCGCACGTAATAGACGGTATTGTCACTAAAATGGCAAACAAAATATTGTTTATGTCATTAATAAGTAATAGAATCATAATTTGAATCAAATACATGATTTGAAAATAATTATAAGTCCGCAAACATAATAATATGTAAAGGTTTAATAATTTTTTCTTCTAACGAAAACACTGATTATACGCAATAAAAATATAATTATTAATATTTACCTTGACCTCCTCCTCCACCTCCTCCTCCTTGCTCGCCATCAGATGAACAGTACGTCACAAATGTCATTCTTAAAAATAAAATCAACAAAGCTTTCATAGTGACGATATTATTATTTCGTAGGTACTTCTCGGAGTTCGGTCTGTTTGTTAGTAATCGTTACGTAAATACGCGGCGTATAATATTATAACACTATTAATCGAACAATTTTTTTTTTAGCTGTTTATGATTTATCTCATAAATCTAATTAATTGCTGCTAATTTAATAAAAAAAAAAATCAGTTAAATTATAATCACACGTACAACACACACTTGGGTATATAACTTTATCGTTAAATTAAGCAAAATTACGTGTTTTTATTTTGACACAGTTTAAATGGTAAATACATAAAGATTTCTTTGCTTCTACTGACACAATTAGGTTAAAGACTTAGGGGTGGTGGGGAGAATAAGGTCGAATTTAGGGTGATGGTCACAATTGCCCCCCCCCCAGTGGAACGTTTTTGGGGGGTGTCAAATTGTGTAAGTGGCCAAAAATTAATTCATAAAATTTTTTATTGTATTTAATGTTAATTATTATATTATTACTTTTGAAATATTATTGTAACACCAACATATCAGTATGATTGCTTTAAATTATCAATTTAATATTTATGTTGGTAATATGCATTTTGTAACATATATATTAATTAAGATGTAAATATTTATAAGATTGCATTGGTACATAAAAAACTGTAATTTTATTTTTAAACACTCAAATTGTCGTCTGTAGTCACACAATACATATTGTAATACGATTTTATGTGAAAATAAGTTTGTGTCCGAAGTAGGTAAACCGTTTTATTGACTTGACTCCGTACAACTTAAAAAAAAAGCTCTTTAATGAACTCAAATTGTAGTTTTGACAATCAAATATTATAATGTGTTATTCAGCCCCGTTCAGAATCGTTTTATTGATGAAAAGTTTCTTTGAAATTAAACACACCGCTTAAGAGTGTGAAAAACACCCCGAGTTGCGAAGTACTCGATTTTTGAAAATATTTTTAAGACGTCATTTCCAGGCCCTTAGTATTATAAGTACTTAAGCAATTTTTTTTTAAATATGTTATAGCGTATATTTTTAGGGTATTTTTAGGTGTTTGTAGTAGAGTTTTTTTTTTTTTATAATTTCTCACGTTCTCAGGGCATTAAAATCCACGCCCTTATAGGGGCATGCGGCGCCTCGAGTTTCACGTGCTAGCAACAACAAAATATAATATGTTATAAAACACTACACCGGTTTGGGCGATAATCATAACTTACTATCCGATCGAACGACTAGTCTGTGGTGGCGCCGCCGACGGGCATTGGAAACCCGCTAATTCGCTGCCACGCGTTTAGATTAGCCTCAATCGATATTATAATATTATAATTATTATTATTATTATTATTGTTGTACACGCGTAATTACGTACGTATGCAAATAATGTCTAATAATAATGTAATAGTAATGTCTTATAATAATAATTATTATGGCATAACGCGACTATAGAAAATATTTTATAAACGTCGTCGCACCAATAATAATAATAATAATAATAATAATAAAAATACACGAGTAACAATTTAATTAGACTAATAATATAAAAATTAAATTTGAAAATTATTATTTTTTCGTTCATTTGACTCTAACCTAACGCGAAGAAAGCGCAAAAATGTTTTTAAATTCTATTCACTATTTAAATGTGGAACCAAACGATCGATTTGTGTAGATACAAATTTAAAATTCTACTCAAAAATAAAAACGCAATACTCAAATTTAATACTATTTGTCAAAATTTTATATTTCGTTCATCACCATTGTCGTAATAAATAAATTTAAATAACTCGACATTGGCGGATACCTCTTGCAAAATTCTGGGGGGCTACTATTTTTATAAAAATAAAAGCCAAGCTCCTCTTCTCCCTAATATTTATTCATTAAATGTTTTTAAACAAATAATCAAATTGTATGATATTTCAACAGTTTTAGATTTTTAACGAAGTGAAGAAGCTAAATGATTTTACAATAATGTTTATTTATTTTTCTGTCAACACTTTTTCGTAATACTTGTCGAAATTATTATATGTAATATAAATTATATTCTTCAGGGGGTTTGGCAACCCATGGAGGGAGCTAAGCCCTTTCAAGTCCCCTCCGCCTCCCAGATATCTGCTAATGATATTATAGCAATTTATGCTTAATAACTGTATATATTAACTACCTGCCGAGATCTCTGCGAACAATACTACCCGAAACGATGTCTTTAGAACAGGGCTTCAAAACTTTTAATAACGTTATGATTTAAATGTTAATCGATTAAAAAAAAAAAGGATTGAAATCAATAAAGGAAAGCGTGCAATGAAAAGTGGAACGTAAAATAGAGTTTAGAAGGTAAAAATCACATTGCGAATATATTGGAGACTAGGGAGGAGAAAAGGAACGTGAATCACCGTATGTGCATTAAGAAAGGAGATGAGACAGAGTTGACATGAGTGGAGAAACGAAAAGCGTGGAAACGTTTGAAGTTTGACGAACGAGAGATAAATCATGACGTGTCTTAGATGCACAGATTTTAGTAAATAAATGGCGTTTTAACAGGACTCGTTTTGTTCCCTTCGATTCTTTGCTGATCACTTACCAAAATAACTACACTTTATTATAATATAATCAAGTGTTAAACGTACCGAATCAAATTCTTGATAATAATTATTAGCGACAAAAATCTCAAAACTGTGGCTTTATATTGGATAAAAATTGAAAAAAAAAAAAAATGGGCTAAAATATAAAAATTTAAAATCCAAAAGCCACTGTGGAGAAATTCTTTCTATGTAGGTACATCCGGTACAAATATCACGAACGAATGACGAATAAAAAGTCACGAACCACTACGGTCATCTTGTCCTAATTTCGGCGAAATATTATAATATTAGAGTCGTTTGCACAGAAATAAAAAAAAAAAAATGAGCTGAAACGTTAATATGAAACGTAACATTGAGAGGGGAGCGCCGGTCGCAACTCTTCTGATTTTTTTTTTTTTTCAAATTTTATTGTTCACGTTTTTTAATCCTCATATTATAATAATAATATAACATACACGACTTTTTGCGTCGTTGTCGTTTTATTATTATTGACACGTAGCGATAATATTATTTTACTTCGTATATTGTGTTATAATAATATAATATGGATATTAAAATATTATAATATTATGCGACTATTGTCGAAAACGATTGGAGAGAGCAAAAAAAAATACCTTATTCTAACAATAATTTCCCCCCGCCATGATTACTTAGCATTAATAATATAATTTCAATTTAACAACGAGCAGTGACAATAATATTACTGTACGACTCGTAGGCATTAAACAGTACCTATGGCACTTACCCACCCCTAAGAGCTATTTGACTTTGTAAAATGTATTATTTTATATTTATTTGTAATACGCATTTATAATATTGTAATAGTATTTAAAATATTTTAAAACTTCTATTTTTTTTTTTTCTTTTACTTTTTTGAATAAAACTAGAGCAGGCAAAATTGTAACTGGCGATTCCGTTAATTACGAAATATGAGCAATTAACTAAAGCATGTTTTTATTACTGCGAGCACAATGTCATAATACAATATATTTTGATATATTATTTCGATTTCTTTCTCGGAGTTAAACAATATTTTTATAATTTCACTAAAACTATACGACTAACACAATCTGAATAGTAATTAGCTGTTCGATTATAGTGATTTTACTTTACAACAGAAACATTGCTCGAAAATTGAGTGAAATTTTAGTTTTACCAAGATTAGGGATGTATTATATGATCTCGATTTTCACTAACAAAAATGGGTCAATAACTAAAATAAATGTCATTAAGTTTGGAGTTGAAAACATTCTATTATTTCTCTATTTCTATAGAGATTAACGAGCTGTTGTCTGTTTGTACGTTACTTATTACAATAATGTATTTTGATATGCACTACACGACAACAGCAACAGCGACGATAATATTATTATATAATATTTTAATACAATAGTAAATTAATTAATAATATAAAAACGTTTTTGCAATACACTGCACGCGCAGTTAAAAATGTATGCTCGAAGAGTTCTCTCATTTGGTTAATAGCCAGTTAAACAACACACAAACGAATCTATTTTGATTTTGTAGGTTTTTTTTTTCTGTTACGCCCCGGATCAATAGGTCGTCGAAATTCCCTCTA
This sequence comes from Stegophylla sp. TES_Ste_2020, assembly GCA_025469315.1. Classification (NCBI taxonomy): domain Eukaryota; kingdom Metazoa; phylum Arthropoda; class Insecta; order Hemiptera; family Aphididae; genus Stegophylla; species Stegophylla sp. TES_Ste_2020. The sequence continues at coordinate 9,652 of JAIPRM010000336.1, read as the reverse complement.
AACATTTTGAACCCAATGCGCGATTATCCCTTTCTCTCTTTGTCTCCCTCCCTCCCTCTCTCTCTCTCTCTCTCTCTTCCGTACTACTCCCTTTTTACCACCACTCACTCCCACCCTATCATTGCCCCTACACTCTCTCTCGCTCTCTCTCTCTCTCCCCTCGTCACCGTGTACACACCGCATAACGAGTACGTCGTCGTCGTCGTCGGGAATATTGTAGTTTTACACGCGTGAACGGTGTACACCGCATCAAAAGCCAAATGCAGTTGTCCCGTCGTTCGTTTCGTATAAATTATAATATATTATATTGATATAAACACAATAAAATATGATAAAATAATAACACGTTAATGCCCACGTTTCGTTTGGATTATAATACATTTAAAGCATCGCGTGAAACGCTCAGTGTCGAGTGTATTATGATTAGTGATGTAAGCTTGAAAATTTTCAAATTTTAATTTTTATGTAAAATTATTTATTGTATGATAATTTTATTAAAATTAAATCAAAAGACTGTTAGATTTTCACTGCTAAATTGTTATGTACATAATTCGTTTCAAAATTAAATTAAATGCCAAAAATATTTTATTGTTTTTTTCAGTTGTTATTATTATTTTTAACTAACAAAAGACTGTTAGATTTTTATTATGTTCTTACAAATCGTTAAATTCGTATATATTTAAATAATTCAAAAATTAAATTACACGCCTAATAATATTGTGCTTCGTTTTTATAAGACGTACAAACTAGCAAAACACTGTAAGAATTGTAAGAATTTTTTTTTTTTTTAATACTGTTACATTTTTATCGACCTACTTAATTGATTTCTAACATAAATTACATGGTAACTTAAACATGACTGTTACGTTTGAAGTTTTAAATTTATATTAAATACATTATATATGATTGTATAATAATACATATTATATATTATAATTGTAATAAATACACAAAAATAATTTTAACTACTTTATATGAAAACATAATGGAAATTCAATAATGTATTAAAATTTCACATGTAACCTTAAGTTGTCTAAAACTTTATACAAACACTGAGGTAGATACGTATCTAATATACAGTTTTTAATACAAAAGTGTAGATCAGATTCATTTAACTATGTAATGTGGTTAATAATTTTGATTTCAAATATCAAAAATCAAAACAACAAAAATATATATAAATATATATAAACAAATTAATGGATTTGATAAAAATGTTTAGAATGATTGATAAATGGTTCGAAATAATAATAATAATAATAATAATTTCACACTCCCCTCAACAAAGTTTCCTACCCATCAATACACAAAAAAAAGTATATATATATATTTAAGATGTATGGACAAAAACAACCCCTTTGACTATGCATATTTTCTTCGTGTTATAGGTAGATAGATAGAAATCTTTCACCACTGCCCTGCAGAATAGTAGAAAAGTTCTGCTGCCACTGAAGAATGTCTCAAATGCGCGCCACTGTCTATCCCTATTTACATTATATTTTACATGTTTGCGACGAACCCAATTGTTTTAGCATAATATTAATAAATCCGTCGTAGTAACACGAGTAATATTTTTCGAGCGCCGTATTTGCGGTATTTCGAAGCTGAGTAAAAAAAAAAAAAAAAAAAAAATAGCATAAATTCTTATGAAAACCGCCATCGCCGTTATCAAGTGTATAATAAAAATAATATATATATATATATATATATATATATAGGAGAATGCCGGGACTTACTCTAACGCGAAATCCCCTTTTCCGACGACACATTCCGATCGAACACCGAGACGACGAGTATTTAAACTTTTCCGTGACCGAAGAAAATATGAAATAATAATAAACAAATAAATAAAAAAAAAAAAAAAAGATGTTTACTTCGCTCGTCGGGATGTTCTTCGCACGTCGGCTGGGATTCTCTTGACGGGTGTATTGAATATTAAAAAAAAAAAACAATAAAATGAAAAATTTTTTCAAAATTTTCTTGCGCCAAAATCTTTCTTATATTATTTTCGACACAACACTAAAACAATAACAATATTATTACATATTTTATTATTATAATAACGTTATACTCGGTTTTTGTTTCCCCCCCCCTCCGATTATCAGTCATTCCTATGCGAGTGTATTTTATTGTATTGGTAATGATTAGTCTTTTTTTTTCAACAATAGGTACTTGCTGTTAATTATACGTGTATTACGACGGTAAAAATTGTCTAACCGGTTTTTCAAAACATAAATTGCTTTCCATAACGTTCTTACTCATATAATAAAAATCTGAATACCATAAGTTGTATTAATTCCCGCAGCACAACCACACATTCGGTGCCGCGTTAACGAATAATATGCCACCTGGGGCAGATTATATGAAACGCCACCCTTCGCTTCCCTTCTGCTCACTGGTTAAAACGTTTTAATTACGCTTATTTTATGTATATTACAATATAAAACAAGTGTTAAACAAAAATATTCGAATTTAAACATTATTACATCTTAAAATTTAATAGTATATTAAAAATAGTCAATTCGAGAAGAAGAAGTAGAGTACGAAAAATCTCTGATTCAATAAAACAATATTCTAATTGAAGCTCCAGTTGATTTTACACAATGGTATATATATATATATATACATTATATTATATTATATACTTATATATTTGGTTCAAATGAAAATTTCGAATTTCGAATTTCTGTTTTCGAATACCATCAGGATGTGATTTCTAATTTAAAAAGTAGCTATACGAAACTATTGGACAGATATTTATATGCGAAAAAGTTTTACTATAAAATATATATATATATATATATATTTGTAAAAACGAATCATTGTAAAAAACCACTAGCTTCTTCGCTCCGTATCAAGCAATTGCGGGCAGCCCTGTGAAGTAAGCCCTCCCCCCCAACTTAACCAAATCCCTCAGGATAAATTGTTAAGTTGGAGACTTTTATTTGTAAGTAATTGTAAGTTCAATCCCGAATTTTGTAAGTTGATAATAATGCCGTAGGAAGCTCTTAAAATTTGGGCGGTAGTCCTTCCACCTCAACGAAATCGCTCCGGAAAAATTGTAAGTTGGAGACTTTTATTTGTAAGTAATTGTAAGTTCATTGACGAAATTCGCAAGAGAACCCTTTCAAAGTTATCCAACAAATTAGGTTCTGGCCATCCAAACCTAATTTTTGGGATTTAATTTTTTTTTTGGGGGGGGGGGCTAAATTCACAGGCGTGTTGCGGGCAGCGAATTTCAAAATTAGCCAATAATGAAAATAAATTAAAATAAGTTAACAAAAGAGAAAGAGATATGAGATAAGAATAACTAAAATCTAAATACAATCTAAATCTAATTTTTTTATATATTTTTTAAAAGTAATTAAATGATTAAAATTACTTAAATTAATAAGGTAACACGTACTCTGGACAGATCTGTATGTTATAGGTTCCTCCCCATATTGATAAACCATAAGAAAAAAAAAAAGGTTGTACAAGGACTAAATAAATAATTCGTTTATAATAATTATAAAAATGTAAATCTAATTTCTTTGAAAATGTAGAAAAATTTACTGATCTGATTTTGGAAATTTTGACATCCGGGTAGACCGCGCGCTCATTCCCCCACCCCCTCAACACGACCCTTGACACGCATTATAATAAATCGCATTATATTATATACCGTTCACACGCGCACGTTTATTATTGTTATTATAATATATACGTACGACGACGTGTTTGGAATATTATTGTGGGTCGGTCGATTCTTTGGCCGTCAAGCCTCGGCCGGGGTTGGGAGGAGGGGGGGGGAAAGAAATCTCTGCGAGTTTTTCCATTGTGTCTGTGACCATAATATGTATATACGTCGTGGTGCGTACGATGCAGGCGCGCGCGCGAATTCGCGAAAACGAAATTACGATAGCAGCCGGAGCACTGGAGAGGGTGAATGGCGCGCAGGTGGTATATAGTGGCGGCGGCGGCGGTCTAAACTTTGTTCGCAGCTATAATATATATATATATAATACGAGAACCGTCGTCGATAAACGAGATTTTCGCATTTAAGAAACGGGGGGCGACGGAGGCGGCGTGCGACGGTTTTAAGTGCGACGTGTAGAGGCTACGAGACGTGGGGGGGGGAGGAAATCACTTCAAAATTGTATTTTTTTTTTTTTCGTATCGACAAACGTGTAGGCGTCCCTCCGTAGTGCTCTGCTGCGCGGGCGGAGTTGAAACGAAAAAAACAAAAAACTCTTTAAATAAAAAAAAAAAACAAAAAACAAAAAACATTATATATTTTTCTGTTTTCATCGGTTTTTTTCTTTTTTTTTTTTTTTTGATTTAAAATATTAAGATCGATTTGGACACATAATTTCCCAGGGAGGAAGGTTAAATGCATAATTATTTGTTTGATTTAACCCATCCCCCACCCCCTTGAGGGTATTTCAACTTTATGCAATTTTTGAAAAATCTAGGGGTTTTTCAATGGTTCCGGGGAGGAAGAGGTTAGCACACTCAAGCCACCCCTGATTGTGACCGATGGTTTTAAACAGTAGTCGTTTATGTTAAAGTCATCTTCAAAAAAGCCGGACATACCTCGCACGATGGGTGTACTTCGCACGACGGGTGGTATTCTCTTGACGGGCATATTAAATTTTAAAGAAACGAAAAATCATTTCTTCAGTAAAATTTTCACATTTTCAAAATTTTCTTGCTCCAAAATCTTTTTTATAGGATTTTCTATTTATGTTTAAATTTTCATAAAATTCTGATCAAAAAATGATCGTTTTTGTCAAATTTTGGGTAGTTTTTTCCAAAAAAAACATTGAAGAATTGAGAAATTCAAAAAATGACCTCTCTAAAGTACAATCTAGAGGCGAATCGGGTTTCAAAAAGTTATTGATCGAAACTTTTGAATAAGTATTTCTATACAAAAAGTTGTACACAGAAAAAAAAAATAAAAAAATAAAAAAAAATAAACATCATTGTAAAAACACTAGCTTCTTCATTTCATTCAGAATCTAAAAATATTGTACTTACATGATTCATTGCGATCCATTTGAAAATTATTATTATTATTACATATTATTTTGTTCGTTTTTTTTTTTAAAAAGTGAGTTATAAAGATTAATCAAAACTTTTGCTACGTATAAAGGAAATAGATAAGATTTATTTTGCTAATAGTTTTACACCAAAAATGTAATTTATTCGTGTAAAATGACGATTTCTTTTTTTATTTTGAAATTTTAAGAATCTCTTATTACAGTTAGTGAAAACGGTAATATGTTTAAAACAAAACCACTCATTTCTAATTTTTTAAATAATAGTATTTAAATTGTTTTTTTTTTATAAACAATTTACAACCCTATCTGCGAGAATAGAGTATCCATTCATTCGTCAGTGGTCAAGAAAAAAAAAAAAAAATGATAAATAAATGTACCCGTCAGAATGTGATCTTTTTTTGTAACAGTTTAATTTCAAGACAATAATATTCAAAAATGTCAAAAAATAAAAAAAACGAAGGTACGGTTCATCAGAAAGATATCAATTTTTCAAAAACATATCGATTAAGAGTTATAAATAATTATTGATCACACTCTTTTTTCTAATGAGTTATATTATATATTTTATTAAAATATGTGAAAAAAAAAACAATAACGATGACGATAACGACGATTTTATTTACAGTAATAAAATGAACAGCAAAAACTTAAAATCTTCACCTCTGACAGTCGTTATTAATTAATTTAGTAAGTAACTTTTTTTTTTTTTTTTTAATTTTCAATAACATCTTAACCGGTTATTATAATAATAATTACCGGTTGTATAAATACTATTCATGATATGGATGAACTATACAAGAGAGCAGTAGAATGTATACTGTAAGTAAAAAAAAAAAAAATCCTTTGGTTATACGTACGAGTATTATTCTATACAATGTATAATTATTATTATATATATAAAAAAAAAAAAATATTTTCCTCGTGGTTTCAACGTGTTTTGATTGATTGGTTCATAACATTCTTCTTTATTTTGACTTTAATACAAATTGTATTACAAAACAAGCCTTTCAAACCCTAATTTCTCTTAACCATATTGTAAAATACCTACTCAAGATTTGTAGTACATTCAATTAATTACAACACAGTAATAATAAAATAAAACCATTTACACATTTTCACTTCGTTTTGAAAAAATTTAAACGTATTTTGATGAATTGAAAAAAGTAAAAACGAAAGTACTTGGGACAAAAAAGACAAAAAAGAGGAAAAAGAATATTTAAATTATTTTTCAAAATCGAAAATAATGGGTATCTCCTACTGTCTCATATCCAATCATTTGTATATAAAACACATGAAAATCTATGAAATAATACAGGTACTACGATTATTTGAACAGGGATCGTTAATTGTTATACCCTTTACACTGCTGTCCGACCACGAAGTACAGACCAGTCATACCAAAGTATCAAAATTCAATCTTAAAACATTAAAAAATCAATCACAAAGTAAGATATATTTTCTGATCTGAAAATTGACTTTGAATCAAATTTATAGTAATTATACATTTATATTCTATCGATGAGTTTTCGTTTTTTTTTTTCGACTTATGACTGTTTAAAATAAAAATATTCAACTAAATGCAATTTTCAACTACAAAGCTGTATTGAATTTGAACCCTAATGAAATTTAGAAAAAAAAAAAAAAAGATGTACTTCAGATACTGACAGAAAACAGAGCAATACGCCTACATCATTTATATTCGGATTTACAGACTTCTAAGTACAAAACACTGACTTGCACTGCAGTGGAAAGGAACTCGAAATGGAAAATTGCAATTTTCTAACTGTATCTGCCTAGGGAAAAAATAAATCAAGTTTTAAAATAAGTAAATTTTGGTTTCAAAACCTAGTTTTAACAATATCCGTGCCGAATTCAACGAATTTTTGGCCAAAAACTCTGCCGACAATCGTCGAAAATAATATGTGCTTTTAGCTCGCCATCTCGTGTATAAATAATAATAATTTATTTATTTATAATAAACGCCCTTATAAGGGCTCAGTACAGATAGTGTAGAATAATACTTATTAGCTATGAACAATATGATAATACGATTACTTATACTACTTAATTACAATAAAAGAGATAGATACAATAATAAGCATAAATATAACAATAAGATGATAAGGCATACATTTAAAATTATATATGAATAAGCTAAAAATGTATTTATGAATAGATTAAAGATTTCAACTTGGTTGGACTGTCATTAAAAAAATCAAATTGAGTTAAAGAATTACTTGTAACTAGCATTCTATTAATCGGAGCAAAAGGATTGTAATTTTGACGGAATGTTTTTGTATAGAAAGATTGAGTTACACGAGTATTTACATTAGGTACATTTATAGGTATTTGTGATAATAATTCAGGGCAATCGATTTAATAATTTAGCAGTTTAAATAACCAAAGAACATCATTATATTATTTTCTTCTCTTCTCCAATGTTTCGGTATTAAAATGTATAGCTAGTTGTTCAATGGGTGTGTCTATTATGTTAGTTTTGTAAGCAAGTACCCGTAAAAGTCGATTTTGTATACGTTCTAACATTTTTATTAAAGTAGATTGATGTTGGTTCCAAATGACTGAGCCATATTCTAAAATAGCACGTACCAGGGAGAAGTATAATACTTTTAGGCAGTTTGAATTTTTAAATAATAATAATAATAATAATATATAATTTATTGTGTCATAAAAAAATATGTTAACATTTAGATATAACAAAAAATAAAAGTAAACACATATTATGACACCGCCCCAAAAGCATAGCTTGTGGTGGGTGCAGCAAGTTCAGATAAACACATTATAACACAATGATATAATATTATAGACTAAACAAAAAAAAAGCAAAATACAATAGACTTACTATCTAATATAATATCATATTAGATTAACATCTTTTAAATATTTCTTAAAACAATACTTATTTCTAAATAAAAATAAATAAATTATTTAGCTTAATACAGAGGCGAATAACAAACGTTATTAACCTTTTTCCTACCAAATATTCTTTATTTGTTACTGGTATATTCACAAATTATTAACAAACTGTTTATGGCTTGTTGGGTAGTTATGTGATGGGAAATAATAATTTAGATCTACATTAAAAATATAACTAAGGATATTCCACAAGTGTAAACCATTTAGGTTTCTGACATTAAAAGACGTGCTGTAAAGTTCGTTTACACGAAAATCATACCGATTTAGATAGAATAAATCTCAGAAGTGAGTTTAAAGTTATTAATATAAAGCAAATGTGGAAGCGTTTCCCCAAATAACAATACCATAACTAATAACGGATTGTACAAGAGCTAAATAAATTAAACGCAAATTCTTTGTACTTAGAATATTTTTTAACATTTTAAATTTAAAAAATAACTTTTGTACAATACTAACAACATAATTAATCCGAATTTTAAGTACAAAGTGTCATAATATAATATAATAGTAATAATAATAATAATAATAATAATATACGTCGCGTAGTCGTACTCAAAAACGATTTTATAATAAAAGATTTCCCAAAAACCCGGCGCCTACGCGCATAATAGGCGTCACGAGTGTAAAAGGCGTTATACAAAAATACGCGTTTTTGTTTCGCGCACTTAGCGTTGTCACTTTTTGTCGTCGTCGTTACGACGTCGCGTACGTTCGAGTAGCAATTACGTAATGACGAGTTAATTATTATTATTATTATTATTATTACGACATTGCACATTACCGTACGGAGAGAAACGGAATAATATATTCATAATAATAATAATTACTGTCATCTCAAGTGGCTTTTATAATAATTATAAATAATTAACGGATATATTATATATATATATATATATATATAAATATTTGGGTCGCGGTTATTAATATTAGGTTCTCTTTCTTCAGTGAATACCACGAGAATACAATAATAAAAAATATATATTTATACGCGTGCGAGTATGTGTGTGTGTACAACTAGTGATGGACACTTTCGAATAGTTTATACCAGCGGTTCTTAATCTTTTGTAGATGAAAGATTTTTAGAAATCACGGACCTCCCCCCCCTCCTTACCAATTTTTTTTCGAATACCATTTTTTTTTGCAAAACATTTTATGACATCACTACCAATATTATAATAATTATTTTATATTAAAAATTACATGAAAAAACATACACATTTGTAATTATTTTTATTACACTTAATCTTTCATAAAAAAGTAATATAAATTATTTTATTTTTGTTAAGACCGCCGTGGACCCCCCCCCCCCATGAGTATCGCGGACCACAGGTTAAGAATCGCTGGTTTATACTATCGAATATAATATTTTACCTGACCGAATATCAGGTTTTCCGGATTTAAACTATCGAATAGAGCTTGAAAAAATATCGAATTATTATTTTTAAATAGTAGTTTTTACTATCGAATGGTATTTACTACCGAATGGTTCGAATAGTATATTATTTCACAGTGGAATGGTTCGAAAGTTGTTTTATGGTTTTATAAACTGTATGAAAAAAGCCGGACATATTTCGCACGACGGGTGGTATTCTCTTGACGGGCGTATTAAATTTTAAAGAAACGATAAATCATTTCTTTAGTAAAACGATTCTGAACGAAGGAAGTTAATAATATAA
>JAIPRM010000335.1:34447-61929 GCA_025469315.1 Stegophylla sp. TES_Ste_2020 | reverse complement strand
AAGCTTCGCTTCGTTCAGAATCTAAAATAATAAATAGGTACCAAGTGAAGTTTGTCTTCACATTGTATCCAGGCTTAGGACCTGCAGCAATGTTGGCATGTTTACAAACGACAGATGATAGACAGACTGAGGGCAGACGACAGCTGACGACAGGCTATAAAAGACAGATAAGGCGGCGACAGATACCTAACCTACTTAACCTACTCAACCAATCTAACACAGAGGAGAAGAAGAGTGAGATATGATGAAAGAAAGCTATGATAATGGATCCCCTGAATCCGTGGGGCCCTGGGGCAGGGGTAAAATGTCCAAAGACTTTTTAACTATCGTTTTTTGGTGAGCCCATTAGCATGCCCCTAAAGGCATGAGCCCCTCCACCACGACAAGGTGGGCTCATGGAGGGGACCTACCTACCTACCTACCTACCTACCTACCTACCTACTTAACCTACCTAATGCGCACACGAATTCCGTTTTAAATACTATGTGTACTTATAAATTTAAGTTTAATACGCTCATGTACCCTATAATATTTTGAAACATTGGAAATAATTTTGAATTAATAATTTTTGTGAATATTTTTGAAATAATTGATATTTTAGATATTGGTCGATAGTTTGTTACAGATGATTGATCGCCTTTTTTAAATATTGGTAAAATAAAAACTGTTTTCCAAAAATTAGGGAAGACACCGGTAGTTAAAGATTGGTTGAATAGTAAGTGTATCGGATATGATAATATAAAGCGGCATTCAAATAAAAATTTTGGGGAGATATTATCTGGGACCCGGATATAATTTTAATTTAATGTTGTTAAGTTCATTGAATACATCCATGAGATATATGTCTATATTACAAATTTCTAGATTTATAATATATTTATTACATATTTTAATTCCGGGTTGAAAATTATTTTTTAGACGCCAAAATTGATATTCATGGTATTAATTACATTATACAATTTAAAATCATAAAACGGCCCCTCAATTCGAAGAAGAACTAAACAAGGCAGACAACAATAACCAGCGGCGTACACATGGAGGGGGGAGGTTTGGCTGTTCAAACCCCTTCCATTGGATTTTCGTGACTTATATTGAAATTACGAAAATCATCAATTTATTTTAAATTTAATATTACGATAATAAAATGGAACATTTATTATAGTTAATTTATAATACATATATATTATACAGGGTGATTTTTTAAGCGTGCCCACCCCCATTTTTGGCCGTAAAAATGCAAAATTTGGGATTTTTTTCCGGAATGTTCAAGTTACTACAAAACCAATATTTTCCATAACTTATTATTTTCATGTCACCTTAAGGGTGTCCTGTGGAGATACAAACTTTCTTTTTTCAAATGGCTACCCTCTATTTTAATTACGGAACTATATTTGGGTTATTTTTCTGTGAAATTTGATGTATTGAAATTAAAATATGAATGAGTAGTTTTTGAATTATTCAAATTTAAATATTAAGGAAAATTGTCACTTGGGCACATATTTAGTTACGTACGTAGTTCGTAATTATTATAAATCTACTCAATTAACCTTTAATCAGAAATAATTAGTCAAAATGCTCAAAGATATCATGTCGTGTGTATGAGATTAAATTTTACATTTACAAAATATTAATTAGTCAAGTCGTCTTATCTCATTTACCTATTAAGAATAAATTAAAATATGTGCCCAAGTGATAATTTTCCTTAATATTTAAATTTGAATAATTTAAAAACTACTCGTTCAAATTTTAATTTCAAATTATCACCCTGTATAATATATGATGTATTATTATGTTTGTGGCATGAACACTACAGAATATAAGGAGACCAAACTCTTAATCACGAACTAAGATATCTTAGTTTGTGCTCCTCACGATGTAGAGTTGATACATAGAGATCTTCTCTACATTGTGGTGCTCCTAATACAAAAATCGTTCTTGTAAACAACGAAAACTAAAATTGCCACCAGCCTGCGCAGCGATCGCATATGAGGCTAGTTTAACCCGCGTAATATAGGATATTTCAACCTTTTTTTTTCATTTTTAGAATAAATACGCAATATTTTTGTTTCTGACCTCTGATAAAATTTATTTGTTGAGTAATTACGCATACACTCACATGCATAAATATACAATTTATGAATAGTAAATATGTGTAAAGCGCAGTTTTAGATATGCATATACTGGTTACACTATTTACATATAATCCTATACAAACCCAAATAAATCTGTATTTATATGTCTATGGGTTACAAACGTTGTATGGGTGTGTGAATAAAATATATGGGGAGACTAAACTTTTTTAAAATTGTTATACCAATTACTCTGAAATTCGTTTCTTTGTATTCTAACGACAAATGTGGAGTTGGGTTTTCATTTTTAAACTTACACTTGTCATCATATTATGTAATTTAATTAAAATTGTTGTCGAATTATTCGTCTAATACTAATGCATAATGTTTTGATTCCATAATTTCAATATATAATAAAAAATTTGAAAACTTGGGAAATGTAAAAGTCTAGTCTCCCGCATTCTATACAAAAACGTTATCGCTCATTCAAATTTTAACAAAGGTTTTCCTCTATCTATTTTTTGTACAATACTATCAGGAAGTAAAATTTCATCTGATCATCTGTAAAGAGCAATATTTACATACTCCATTATTTGGCATAAGATTTTTATTTTTTTTAGGAATTGCACTTGCCCACTTTTCAAAAAGCTCAGGGTCCTACAAATAAATTAGGCATACAATATGTGTATAATTTAAAATATAAGAAAAACATTTGGTAGGTACCTACATAATATTTAATTTATTTTGAATTAATAATTTAATAGGAAGTTACTTTACAAGATAATTTGGGATTAATTTATAATACTTACATTAGGTGCTTTAAAAATGCTTTAATTTATAATTCCATAAACTTTATTAATACAATTTTTCGGAAAAATTTCCGGTGTTACATCTAGGACTGAAGCAGTTTAGCAGTGTCGATTCATTATTTTGAATGAAATTAATACAGAAATACAAATTAATACAACAAACACAACTCACAAGTACTTATATAGGTTGCTTTGATAATTAGTATTGATTTAGTATATGTATTATATTAATTATTATACTTCTATTTTCTGACAATTTATAATAGATAGTAAATATATATATTTTTTTTTTTTTGGAGGGGGGAGGTCAAAGTAGTAACAATTTTGAAGAATAAACTATCTGGAGTATACCAGGTAATGTATATTTTTTTATAACCCCCCCCCCATTGAAAATTTCTGTAAACGCCACTGACAATAACAAGATATTTTGTCCTCGGTAGTCAACCCTCATCTTACCTGTCTGTTGTTTTTATAATGTTTTCTATACGCTTCTTCTGTAGAGGTATTATACTATAATAATAGAATAGCATGGCTAAATAATCTATGGGAGATAAAATAGTAAATAACATACATAAACAAACTCGTTTTTTCCATGAAACCGGCGGCGGCGGCGACGACGACCATTTTGTTTAGGCATTAAAAAAAATACTTGCGCCCGCGCCCTCTCGTCTACTAACTGTTCAGCAGTCGTGGTGCTCGACAACAAGGTATGACGTGGCTACAAATGGTCGCGCGCGCATCAAGACGGCCGGCGTAGTCTCCCTCCATTCGCCACACCTTATCAAAATAACGGCCACTGAACGAAATTACACCGTGTCTATAAAATTTGCAGCGATCGCTCATAGTAGTGATAACAACACATTGTGACGTCATCAGTGATACACTAATCAGATGGTCTGCCGACGAACTTTTTTATGACTGAACCTTTACCGATGTGCCGCAGACCGCGTCGTGCGCTGTCGGCGGCGCCCGGCGTTGTTGGCGGCGGCGGCGGGCCAGTGGCGGCCAGTGGAGTACAACGACGGAGAAGGTGAACATCAGGCAGGAGTTCGCGTTGGGGTAATTTTTTCCATCTTTAACATCATAGTTCGGCCACACCGTCTGAACAACTAAATGGCGGAGCAAGTCGGCGAGCGGAGGACCGAACGGCCGCAGAAACCCGTGGCCCAGAAGCCGGTCATTTGTAAGTAGCATTACCTATTCGCTGTGTGACAGCGACTACCGTCGCGACCGCGCGCGCTCCGGGGGTTCATCCCACGCACCACAACGGTCGTGTCGCCATTGATCAACCGCGTGCTTTGTTATTCAGTAGTTCCTGTTGTGGTTGCTTTTCTCCGTGCCGTTTTTTACCCGCGTTTTCGAAAAAAAGACCGCGTTTACAGGTTTCTAGGCATACGGTTTACGTGCAGAGTCCTGTATTCGCCGGCGGGGCGCTGCACTCAACCGGCGGACGCGACTCGTTTGCTGTAATCACGCGCCCCGCGCATTTAGTCGTAAAGTTTAAAGACTGGTCGATCGATCTTCATTTTCGACTCTTCGCACAGAGATCAAAAACAGTAATGCGCATTTTGATATGATATCCTAAAATTACCATTTTATTATCACGCGTAAAACATGTCTTGTATTCGCTGCCGCCACTGTGGCTGATCCTGTGTTTATCTTCGCATGGTCGGGGGTCTTCAGATAAAGTCTGATGATAACTTTGTGTTTGTTGATGTGTTCCTATTTTGCCATAGGATAACGATAATAATAAAATAACTGACATTTTGCATTGTCGTTAGTTTAATAAAATGTGGTATGGTTTTCATTTTTAAACCCATAATAGAACTGTCTATGAGTACCCATATACATGCCATGAAAAAAAAAAAAAAAAATTAATCACAAATGTGTTACATGTTATCTATTTTTATTTAGAATTTTTCTATGGAATGATTTGGAAACTATTTTTGACTTATTGATTAATGTGTTTTATGTTACCTATCAAATATTATCATTTCATCCTCAATTTCATCAGTTTTGTTTGAGTAGTTGGTATATAATATTAATGAAAATAGTTGTCATGTTATTAATTAAATTTTGAGGTAAATAAATATAATTAGAGAAATTTTTAGTTTCAAAAAGAAAATTTGTGGTACTAAAAACAGCAGAGGTTGGAGTATGGTGCTCTTATGTAGTTATGTTCTATTTTATACAGGAGTATCTTTTAATTCAACTTTTTGTCTTGTTTAGAATAATTTATTTTGGCGATTCAAATAATTTATCCAGCATAATAGATAATTAATATTAAAGTGTACATAGATTGCTGATAACAGTGCATTTGCCAGATCATGTTCCCTACTTTCTTCACAAATAGCCAATAACATTCTATTTTATGAATATTTTACCACAGGTAAAACATTAAATTACGTTTTCAAAATTTGATATTTATTTATACTTAATTGTATTATAAAATTATATATTATAAACTTATGTAGAAGTTGATGTCATTAAAATATTTCAATCCACTCAATCAATACCTATAATGAAAAATACAGTTTACTTTTTTTACAATGGTATAATTATAGGGAGGTTTATAAACTGCATATTTCATGCATACTATCCAAAAACAGTTTTAATTTACTAAAAATTTATTATTTAATTTTTTCAATTAAAATTTTTTAAATGAATATTGGTAAAAGAAAATGTTCAAATGTAATAAACGCATCATCTGTATTTTATATACTTACCATAAGTTTAATGCATGTATAGTATTGTTCTATAACTGTCAAAATATTTTGGTTTAGACGTAAAAATGAGGTTTCTATACTTTTTTATTCTAATACATACCTATGCATAACTTTAAAAAAATGATAGGTATTCTTTTTACCAAATTAATATTGCTGGATTGGATTTTCATTAATGAATAAATAAACAACGTTATGCAATTATGTTAAAATGAGAAAAGCATTATTTAAATATTTATTCTGTCCTATTTCTGGTAAAGTTATAACTACAAACATTTTTAGGAAAATTAACTTTTGTATTGTTTATTATTTTTTAATTTAAAATTTTGAATAAAAATTGAAATAATTTGTTTCTTACGAAATTTACTAAATTCAACTTATTGATTCTTGAAAACCTTTTATTGCAATGTGTTTTTCAGCGAATCAAGTTGTTTTTACTATCTTATATGCGTACAAACAGGTATTTAACAGCGTGGGAGATATTATTTCAATTTTCAAGAACTAATAAGTTGAATTTAGTAAATTTCATCAGAAACAAATTGACTAGATATTAATAAATAATAATATTACATTTTCTCTACAGTCTACATCCGTCTGAATTAGATTAATCTTCACCACTTTTACAACTACAATTTTCACATTTACTATTTTTTTTTTTCAGCTGTGAAAGTGACTGGTGTAGTCAAGTGGTTTAATGTTAAAAGCGGCTATGGTTTCATCAATCGGTAAGTTGAAGTTCTCAATATCAAAATACAATTTAAAATATTTTTATTAGTATTTACATATTAAATTCATTATGTTTTTATTTAATTGATGTTTAGTTATTTTTCTATTGTGGCTATTTTATAAAAAAATTTAAAGCTATAATTATTTACATATTTGCTATGGGTAATTTTACATTATAATTATTTAACAATGGAAAATTATATATAATGTAAATGTGGCAAGATACTTGATCCATACAAAATTAAAACATATGCTGTTTATTGTTGTTAAAAATGTACACATTTTAAACCAAAATAATTTATTTTTTGCTCAAAAAAATTAACTTATAAATTGGTTCATCAATAATGTATATTACATATAAAATCATATTATGTAAATATTATAAATAAGTAATTAAATAAATAATTAATATCATTTTTATTCATGCAGTACAATCTTAAGTTCCAAATTATAGTTTTCGCATTTTATAATATTTATAAATTAGAAATATTTTGTTATTTCCAAGAGTTAATACAACCCAATCTTTTATAAACAAAATGATAATTTCTAATGAGAAAAGGTTAATTATTTTATTTTAGAAAGTTATTTTATTTTGAAATGCTCATTTTCAAAAACAAAACTTTGATTTGTGTGTTTTGCGTGAATGAGGAAAATATGTTAAATAATTTACTATCTACCATATTAGTGGTTTTCAACTTGGGGGTTATGAATGATAATTTGAGGCTTCCTGAAAACATTTCTCATATAAAAGTATATTCTTTAAAAAAAATAAACTGAATTTAATTATTTGTTTGGTACAATAAGGACGCCAAATAAACTGTAACAATCTTTTCTGATGATGAATTTTCAATTACTCAGATTTCCCCATTAATACGTGAATTATTGTTTATTGCCTTTCTTTAATTTTAAATTATTTTATTTAAAAAATATGAAGATATGAAACTTAAATGTATGAATCTTTAACTTAAAAACATCAGAGTTCTATTTAAATATAAGCAATAGCATAAGTAAAAGCTTATTAAGAAATCAATTGTCGTATGCTAAAAAAATACAAA
Source organism: Stegophylla sp. TES_Ste_2020 (assembly GCA_025469315.1). Lineage (NCBI taxonomy): Eukaryota > Metazoa > Arthropoda > Insecta > Hemiptera > Aphididae > Stegophylla > Stegophylla sp. TES_Ste_2020. Next base: position 54,547 of record JAIPRM010000335.1, on the reverse strand, counting down.
ATTGGGAGGTTGTGATACATAAAAAGTTGAAAATCACTGGTCTACATTATATTGACTTGACATGTATTAACTGTATATTTTTATGTTCATTTTAGTAATGATACAAAAGAAGATATATTTGTCCATCAGGTAATTATTAAATTGTTTTTTTATTTATTTTTAATTTTGTATATAAAAATAGTTTATAACTTGAATATATTAGATTTATTCAGTTAAGTATTCTAATTTTTTTTTAAGAAATAATCTTAACAATAAAATTAATTGTTAGGCTATTTTATAGTAAACAGTTATTGAATCGTGGAGTAATGTTAATAGACCATTTTTCTTATGTCACCATTAGTTTTTTATTCATCAGAAACTTAGTTATAGATTTAAAAAAATTTTTTCATAATGATAAAAATAATAAATTTGGTTAAATTGGTTCTACAATTAGTATTTTGACTGTATTATATAGAAATGCAAATTTTAATATACTATGTTTTTTGTAACTCATTTTTTTCAGATGACAACCCTTTATTTTTATTAAAATTTTATTTGGGTAATTTTTCTGTGAATTTTGTTGATGTATTAAAATCAAAATTTGAACGAGTAGTTATTCAGATTTAAGTATTGAGGACTATAGTCTCTTGGAAACATATTTAATTACCAACATAATATATAATTATTATGAATCTATGATTATACCAGCTAACACCTAATTAATTCACAACTGTAAAATACTATGTACTTGCCTATGAATATTTTGACTAAATACTTCTAATTAAAGGTTAATAATTACATAGATGTATAATAATTATGTACCACGGAGGTAACAATAATGTGTCCAAGAGACTATTTTTCTAAATAATTTAATTCCAAAAAGAAATTCAAGATTTTCAATTTTTATTGCTAAAATAAGGGGCGAGGGCACACTTCAAAAATCACTCGACATAAAATTTACTGGAAATAGGTGAATTTATTTCGTTCAGTTAAAAATAAACAATAATCTAAGGGTACACATTTTATGGTGTTTCAAATTACATTTAATCATTACTGGTTGTTTTATTAATTATAGATCAATATACTGGTTAGTTAATTTTATATAAAAAATGTTGAATGTTTATTTTAATTTATTAAATAGTTTTTAATAAATTTTTTAATTTAATTTAAAAACAAATTTTTATAATGCTATACTATTTCAGTCTGCTATAATTAAGAACAACCCGAAGAAAATAGTACGCAGTGTTGGTGACGGAGAAACAGTTGAATTTGATGTGGTTGAAGGTGAAAAAGGTCACGAAGCTGCCAATGTTACTGGTCCAGATGGAGAAGCTGTTAAAGGATCTCCTTATGCTGCTGAAAGAAGGAGAAATAACTATCGCCAATGGTTTTATGGACGCCGTCCTAATACTCGTGGGAGAAATGGCGGCCAACCTCCTAGAGATGGTAGTGCAGGTGGTATGTATTATATTATTTCCATTTATTGATAGAAACTTCTTGTTTTATGAGTAGTAGGATCTTACGTTTCAGGTGATAAAGAAGAAGGAGAAAATGAGGTAGGAGAACAACCAAGACGTTACCGTCAACCGAGACAACAAAATTGGTATAACAGCTACCGTGGAAACCGAAGAGGTCCCCCTCCAAATCGAGGTGAAAGTGGTGATTACAATGTAAGAATTAATAAATTTAATAATTTATTAAGTTTAATTTACTTAAGGTATTTGTAAGATAAATATGGTAGGACAAAGAATAATAATGTATTCTTTTTTTAACTCTAGTTTATTTAATCTTGAAAAATCAAATGTTTTTTATTTAATTTAATGTATGTAAACATTTGTTTTGCTTAAAAAGTATTTTTTTGTTATTTTCAAACTACTAAATCTTATTAAGAGATGTTAAAAAGATAAATATTTCAACTTTTACATATTCTTATTTTATTAAATTAGTTTAGTATATATTCAACTTAATAAATGTATCATAATTGTATTGTCATAGTATATAACAAATTTTTAAATAACTTATTTTATTTTCAGGGTGGAGATAATTATGGATATGATAGTTCTCCTCCTGGTAGAGGCAGGGGTCGTGGTATGGGTGCTCCCAGGCGTTTCTTTAGACGAGGTGGTGGATTTAGAGGTAGCCGTGGTGCTGGTGGTCCACCCCGAAGACCTTATCAAGATGATAATCAGGTAAACCCGATAATTGGATGTTTTCAAACATAGTTATTTTGATTAAAAAAAATCTATAGCTTTTAATTAATATGTTCACTGTGGATGACACTATTTGGATCATTTGTATTGTGTGCATGATATATAAGCGGGTGTCATTTGTATATTTCTTTTCAGTTGATTTAATTCAAGTCAACTTATTTTTCATCATTATTATTTAGTGTTTAATACATTATATTTATACATATGTGTGAAAGTTGCTCTTCAACATTTTTATTTTTAAGCCTATGACTTCCCTTAAATGGATAATATTTTAGATTCTGAGTGAAGCGGAGAAGCTCATGATTTTACAATGATAATAATTTATTTTTCTCCTTTAAACACTTTCATATAAAAATACCTTGTCCATAGGTTTCGATCAGTATCTTAATAGATTTTAAATTATACCCTGATAGTACTTTAGAGAGGTCATTTTTCAAATTTCTCAATACTTTTTTAAAAAACTAAGGAAATCAATTTAAAATTTGACAAAAAAAAAATAAAATAAAATATGCTATTACCTTAATTTTCATAAAAATGAAATTTTTTATTATTTTCAAAATTATGTTAAATAACATTAAAAATAATTGAGCTAGAAACTTGAAACTTCCATAAATTACTAAAAATTGTCACTAGAACATTTAATAAAAATTTCAGAAACATATGACAAATTTTGAGTTAAGTATAGTATTTTGAAAGTATTGGAAATTTATCGTTTTTGTTAGTTTTTATGTAACTAATACAATAGGTACTCTTGGTGGCTGTGTTGAAATTGAAAATGACAACTATTATTATTCTTTATATTATTAACATCGTTTAGAATCATATAATTGAAGAAATGATTTATGGTTTCTTTAAAATTCTACATGCTCATTAAGAGTATCTGAACCGATAAGCAAAGAATACCTGTTGTACAGAGTATGTCCGACTTGTCTATACTTTACTTCAATTTACATTACTTTTATTGTATTGTTATTTACATGAGACGCATATGAATATGAGTATATAAAATAGGTCTGCAGTGAATGTTTTAAGATACCCACAAAAGTGATCACAACATTATTTTTAATATTGAATATTCATTGTTAGATATAATAATATTAGTCTCGGTATTAATGTTAAAAGGTATGTTAAACATTTTTATAATGAATTTAATTATAGGACAATGAATACAACCAAAATGACGAAAATGGAGCAAACAGACCGCGTCCTCGCTATCGTCGTCGCAATAATCGCTCTCGAGCTAGAAGCGATGGTCCTCCAAGGGCTAACAGCCAAAGTGACAACGAATCCAAACAAAAAGTAATTTTGAATTAGTATTGTTATATTTAGTATTATTTTTTATTTTTGTATAAACTTTTAATACATACTGTAATTTTATGTATAAACATCACTTTTTTTTACTAATGTATAATATAGAGGATAAATTAATTTATTTATTATGTTTTCTTTATTGTATGTTTAAAAAAAAAAAAAAAAACTTGATACTTTTATTATAAGCTAACTAATACATTATTATTTTGTTTTTAGAATTTTGGAGGTGAAACTTTGGAGCTGGATGAAAATAGCCATGCTTAAACATCAGATTTATTTGTGAAACAGTATATTTATCATAGAATCTTGTTTTAATTTTCTCTTACGCATTTGTGTTTTTCATGTATCTAATCTCGGACGTTTTACTTGTTCCACTCGCCACGATTATGACTTGTACAAGTACTACAATAATCAATTTGGTTTTTTTGATTGTCTACATCTTTTGATATGTATTAACTCTTCTATTACAATCCATACAACATCTGGATTGTTGGTTATCTTGCTTGATCTTGATCTGTGAATTGTACATCTTAAAGTATTTTGCATGATAATTTTTCCTATTTATATATATTTTTTTTTTTATAATTATCACAAAGAAAAAAAATTGATTTTTTTATGAAACATTGTATTGAATACAATAAAAATATCGAATAATACTATATTTTAGACAAGCAATGTGTGCATGAGTTAATTGGAGGAAAAACGAAATATATATTTGTATAATTTCGTATGTTTTAGAATTGTTTTATTACTATGTCAAACCTTAATGATTTATTCTAAAAAAATAAGTAACAATGCAAATAAGAAGGTACATGTAATTTATACTTGAACTTAAAAGTTATTGTACTACTGTACACATATCAATTATTCATTAAATTATTTTCATACTAATTTGCATACATTTTTAATATGTTTAAGAAACTGAATAGCAAAGAAAGAAATATTTTTAGCTTTAGATAAAAATAAACAATGTATATTTCAGTACAACATTTATATATACAATTTATAGTTTCATAGGAACATTTTTTGAAATTATGATACAATTTTTATATGAATTTAATGTTTTGTAACATAAGTATATAATTACTGACCCTACATCACATTCTTATTTGCTCCTGTCTATCCATAATATGATGATAAGTTTCAACTAGGACATTTTTACTATAAAAAGAAAATGAGGACATACTTTGTGCCTTTGGTATTCTTTGCTCCTTGAATTGGGATATTTTTCTAAGTGTATTTAATTTTAAAGAAATTATGAACCAATATGATGATTCAGAGCGACTAGTTTATTCAAGACAATTTTACATGAACATTATAAAGTTTGTTAATATTACAAAAATTATTTATTTTTACTCTGTCAGTTTTAAATTTCACTATTGGCTGAAAAAAGTAAAAAAAATAGCTGAAAAATTTTGCACCATCTATATTCTTCGTTCCTTGGTCAGAAACTTTTGGTAGGTGTATGGAATTTTAAAGAAATAGTAAATCATTTCTTCAATAAGATGATTCCAAACAAAGAAAATTAATAATATAAAGAATAATAACAGTTATAATTTTCAACACACTCACCAAAAGTATCTGACCTGAAGAGCTAAGAATATCCGTGGTACGAAGTATGTCCGGCTTGTCTATACTTTACTTTTTTATTTTCATCTAATAAATAAAGTAAAGGAAAATACTTCACACTTCATGTGGTAATACTCTTGATGGGTGTGTTGAATTTTAAAGAAACAATAAAACAATTCTGAGTGGAGCTTCAACTAATACACATTAATAATTATCAGTTATGAAGAATTGAACTAAAAATTATTTTGTTACACTCACAAAAAACAAAAATTGATAATGAAATGTGTAACAACTGGTTGTGATTTTGGATTTATAAAGTTACTGAAAGAAATTTTTGGACAAGTATTTCTATGTGAAAAAGTGTTTACTAAAGAAGGAAAAAAAAGTAAAGTAAAATTTAGACTAGAAAGCTTAATATACTTCGTACCATGAATATACATACTTCCCTCAGGTCTGATACTTTAGTTGGGTGTGTAGAATTTTAAAGAAACGATAAATCTTTTCTCCAATAAGATGATTCTAAATGAAAAAAGTTATTAATATATAAAAAACAATAATAGTCGTCATTGTCAACACACCCACTAAGAGTATCTGACCCGAAGAGCAAATAATATTCCAAAATTTTTCTCATATTATTTATCGTGTACTTATGTTTAAATTTTCATAGTTTGGATCAAAAAATGAAGGCAAGTTTGTCAAATTTTGGGTAGTTTATTTATAGTTTGCTCATTTACTGCCTTATACTAGGGCTGCTATTTATTTGAAATTAAAAATCAGGACATTTAATTTTAGAAATCTCTCCAACCATTTGAGCCTTGGACTAATAGGCACAACTTTAGTACATATATGTGTAGGCTTGGGAGACTTAACCCTCCCCTCCAAAAAAATCCAATGAAAGTCCTCTTCCTCTAGATTTTTATAAATTGTATAAGAATGATGCCATTTAAGGAGGCTAAATTAAAAAAACTAAATATTTTAGTTCTCCTCCCCGAAATTTTCATTCTAATTGTGTCAATGCTTGTACCTATTTATCAACTAATTTAGTCAAATTGTCATATCAAAAGAGTTTTTCGATAAAATTTTTAAAAATAGAAAAAAATTACACCAACAAAAATTATGAATCATTTAACGTTAAAAGCGCAATTTTACAATTTTAAAAATTGACCTTATGATGCCAGAATATAAACAGTTAGGCTTAAACATAGATATGTAAACATATTTACATATATGTTTATATATCTGTGGACTTGCTTAACACAGCAGTAGCTGCTGTTTCCAAGTAGGAACAAACTTTGGAATAAATGATAACACTACATAATATAAATATTTTTATTCAAGATTTTAGAATTAAAAATTAATATTGCTAATTTAAAACATCAGATCAGGTATCTGAATATATTTTTCAAAACACTGGATTTGTTACTAAAAACCGGTATTATTTTTTGTCCCACCCAGAACTTAATTAATAGTGGGACACCATGTTCAAAACCGGTAGTGTCTCGGCTAAATCGGGACGAATGGCAACAATACTACTAAGTCTATGAACTATTGAGTAAAGAATATTATAGGGCATGGGCATATTATAATTAATAATAATAATAATAATAATTGGTTCACTATTAACTTGTCCTTTTTATTTTCTTAAAATTAAAAAAGAACACACTCATTCTTACACATTACATAATTATTAAATAAATAGGTAGATCACTAAAAATAGTAAATACATGAATCATTTATCTCGATTAAAGTATTGTTGGATTACAATAATTATTGATATAATTGTGATTTGTGAATATAACAGTTGATGTATCTAATATTTATCTATCATTATAGCATTCAATAATGTAGATTATAGGTATGAGATAATAGATATTATATTTTATACCTAGATATATTATATAATATATATATTTATATATTTTTTTAATACAAACATAATATTATTCAATTTATTCATTTTGATTCTACATAATTAATTTAATACAATAATTGTTAAAATGCTACTTTTTATTTTACGAAATATTAATGAGCAGATTATGGTTCTACTCTTACATTATTATAACTATATGTAACTATCTATATATAAATATATGCATTTTTAATATTATTAACGAGACATTTTTGATTTTTTATAAGTAAAATAAATAATAATACTGACTTTAGGTTTTAACATTATTTTATTAAGGTATTCAACTACCTATGGTAGGTATGCGTATAATAGGTTAATCGTTTGAATATAATAATTGTATTTTTCGTGTTTGCATCTAAGAACATGATTGTTGATAAATCGTCACGAACGAAAACGAATGAATTATGATTCTTTACAAAACTAACTCCGCAGATAGATAGCTTAAGAAAATAAATGGCGAATCCCTTCGCACCTTCACAGTTAAATCATAGAAAAATACAGAAGAAAATAACACATAGTTCAACTATATTTTCAAAATTATTACCTATCGTTATTTTTAATAAATTAAGTATTTATACGTTAATACGAATTAAGTGAATGCACATTGCACATGAATATATTTAATTTGATTTATAAAAAAAAAATTTAAAACATTCAGATCTATAAGAAGATAATCTCCTGTTGACGTTATTACATTATTTTAAAATGTTCAATTATTTAGCAACTATACTAATAAATGAATGAATTTTTGTTTAATTTTTCACCTGTCCTTATTTTATACATTATAAATTGTAACATACTCATGAATTTCTGAACTCTCTTAAATATATTAAAATACTTAATAAACCTAAAAATAAGCTAAAACAACGTAAAAAAATATAAATAATAAATTATTAAGGTAAGTTAATTTTAGGTAGGTAATACATTTTAAAGATTTTTTTTTACACGGCTTATGTATCTTACGAAAACAATAAGAGGGTACCTAAACTTAAAAAAATATTGAATATATATATTTGGCTGCATCCGAATTGGTTCCCATACCTGAAAATTGACATCCGAATTGGTTTCCGATATTTTAGGTAAGTGAAACACATCCGAATTGGTTCCCGATATTCTTTGTAAGTGGAAAAAAATTCAAAAAATATTTTTAATGTAACGCGGACGATAATTGAACATTTAAAAAAAAAGTTGAAAATGTTCAATAGAACTAAAGTTATTGCAATTGTCAGTTCATTGTGGAACACCCTATATATAATATATTATATTACTTGTTATTATTAATTTTATTTTTTTAAATGACATTCATGACAAAAGCTAAAATTTTTAACCATTTTTATTATATTATTTATTATTATTTTTATAAAAAAAACAAAAATTACCGAATTGAAAAACTGTATGGTTATTTTATTACTTATTATTTTTTTAAATTTTTTTAAAATGAGAAGGAAAATTAAAAATGCTTTTTACGGATATACCCGGGAACCAATTCGGATATACCCTTCGTAACAACCCGGAAACCAATTCGGACATTTGGGAACCAATTCGGATACACCGATATATTTGTAGGTATTATAACTTCATAGCTGATTGAGCCTGTTCAATTAGTAGCTGAAAATGTAAAAAAAGCATTAGCTTTTCCGCTCCATTTATAATTTAAAATGTTAACTTCAAGCATGACATTCAATTAATATTGTAACGTTTTATAGACATTTTCAAAAACCTACGGAATTATATTCATTAAAAACCAATTCAAAGTTACACTAGTAAGTGGCAACAAACGAACAGCTGCTACATATTTATTGACTTGTAACTCGTGTCTTTTTATTTAAATAATGCACGTACCTAACTACATACATAATATAGTTACATAATCAGCTAACATACCTATGTATATTTATCGACCTAAAACGACACCGAAAGTCGTACCCGTAGGTTAATATTTTAGTGAATAAGTTACACAGCTAATTGTATCTATTATACATTTATATATATATATAATATAATATGAGTAATGTCTAAATAAAAAAAAGACACCTAAAAAAAAAAAAAAAATACACCATTTGTTTGGCGTTTTCGGTACACAGCCATGTGCGAACTACACACTGACGCATGCGACCTATTATAGGAAATCGGTTGTTCCCCGACGAGAATAAGAAGTTTATTATAATTTATTATAACTTATAGGCGAAAATTATACACACGAACGTTTAGTACGTAAGGTTGTTCCTGATGTAAGCTTTTTTCCTGTGTTCGTGCCTGTGGCACTTTCCCCACCATGTCTTTTTCGTGCACACCCGCACGCGTTTCAGTACGAAACACTTGGTCTGCACCACGTTGAAAAACAGCTTGCCGATCAAGTTTGCAGATCCGTTGCCGATCATTTTCAAGCACGACCGAAACCTGCAACATTCGTCAAAGCACACATTATATAATAATATTATTATATTGAACGAACGGGTGTGTTATTTATTTTATATTTACGGGACTAGCCCTTTAGAAAATCATTAGATATATACAGTTTACAATTAATTATAGTCACAAATTACGAGACTTATAAGTTATAACTATTAAAATACATAAAAGTTGAAATATATACATAATAGGTATAATATAAGTATTAACAGAGGTAGAAAGCATATCCACATTGGCAAGAGTCATTAATCTTGAGATAGGTTCATTTGCTAAGTAATTAGAGGTGCAAGGAGAAATGTAGAAGGGAGTTTAATTTCTAAAAATATGTTGTGGTACCCTAAAGTTAATACAACTTAATAGATGAGAAGAATCTATTTTTCCAGATAGCAATCCATTCAGAAATTTAAGCCCAAGAGTAGTTCTTCGATTAGAAAGGGTATCCATCATACTAAGGAATTCAGAAACGGGGGTGTAATCATGGGGCAGATGGTGTATATGTAAAATAAATCCAGCAATTCTTAAAAATTTTCTTTGTACCATTTCAAGTTGACAAGAGTTGCTTGCACTACGTGGATTCCAAAAAACAGCACCATACTCTAAAATAGGGCGGACAAGTGAACAAAAAATAATTTTTAAAGATAGTCCTAACTTAAAGTCGTGTGCTAATCTTTTAATGAACCCAAGCATTTTGTAAGCTTTACAACATATCATGTTGATATGTGGTCCAGGATCAAGTGACCTGTTGAACTTAAAACCTAGGTCAATTATAGTTTCAACATGCGAAATTTCTTTATTATTTAGCCCATAGGACGAAATAATTACAGAATGTTTCCTAGTGAATGACATAACATAACACTTATTAAGATTAAGAGTTAAGCCTAGCTCTTGAGACCATTTGTAAAAATTATTAAAATCGGTTTGAAGTTAAAGGCAATCAATAGAATTGATTTGCATAAATAGTTTCATGTCATCAGCAAAACAAAGTAGCTTACAATGATTTAAAACTTTGTTAGCACTATTTACGAATAGCGAGAAGAGGATTAGGGATAGTTGACCACCTTGCGGAACACCAGAAGAAGACTTAAATACCTTAGAATTTATACAAAATACTTTTACAACACAATATCTCTATCCGACAGATACGAAGAAAACCAGGATATAAGGGGTTCACCGAATCCTGAAACTCTGAGCACATATGAGTGGAAATCGCGGTTAAGTTCTCGCTGACAGCAAATCAAAATCCTATTTGATGGCATATTATAATTATTATTATGACCTTATAAGTAAAGGCAGACACGTAAACAAAAATATATTTGGGGAGGGGGTGGTATTTAAGTCGGTTATGGAAATAATTGATATAACCACGAACACATAGACAAAAATAATTAAAACATAAGGTTTCTTTATAAATAATCAAATTTATGACCTTATTTTGCGAAAAATCTGTTTATAACTTCGTTAGAATTAATTTCATATTTTCTCTATTAGTATACAGGGTGTATCATTACGATTTGACAAGTGCAATAATTTTTGTTCTATTAATAATTAAATTTTAGTTTTTTACAATTATGTTTATTTATCTATTTTTTTCTGTGAATACTTTTTCGTATGAACTAATTGTCCAAAAGTCTCGATCAATAACTTTTTGAAACCGGATTTGCCTTTAGGTTGTACTTTAGAGAAGTCATTTTTTGAATTTCTCAATTTTTTAATTTTTTTTTTGGAAAAAACTACCCAAAATTTGACAAAAACGACTCGGAAACCATCATTTTTTGATCCGAACTATATGAAATTTTTTAAATATAGATAGAAAATCATATAAGAAAGATTTTGGCGCAAGAAAATTTTGAAAATGTGAAAAAAAAATTTTGGACATTTTTTTAACATTTTTTTTTCTCATTTATTTTTTATATTATTAACTTCCCTCGTTCAGAATCGTTTTATTGAAGAAATAATTTATCGTTTCTATAAAATTCAATACACCCGTCAAGAGAATCCCACCCCTCGTGCGAAGTATGTCCGGTTTTTTTCATTTTGTACTACACACACACACACACACACACACACACACACACACACACAATATTTCGTACAACAAAAAGCGTGTCACAATTTTAGACTCTGGGATACTGCATAATAATATTATTGTATTATTACAATGCCGACGAGTCGGTGGAAAAAAAATACGCTCTCACACTCCCGTCGACCGTATAATGTATGTATAATGTATAATGTAATGTATAATATAATCGTATACCTATGCGCATTATAATAAATAATATTATATTTTTTTTTGCCAAAAATAAATTTCGCGTCTCGGCGAGCTTTACGTAATATTATTTTAAAATTGAAATGTCATTTGGGAATAATAATAATAATAATGCGGGTTACGCGGCGGTCTGTGATGTATAATATAATAACACGTTATTGTTGTGCACAAGTCGAGAGTTCCTCCGCTCGCTAATCCGCCGCCGGCGCCGCTGTAAATACTTACATGCAAATAATAATAATAATATACTCGTATATATATATATATATATATGGGTTTACGGCTATTGTTCTCGCGGCGGATAAAGGGGAAAAAAACTGTACCGCGGAAACGAGGTTTTTGTCGTAAGTTTTCCGACGGAAAAAGTTAACGGTACAAGTCGACTCGAGTTAATTGAGTTAAATTCACGTATATATATATATATATATATATATATGAGAGCTGCTGTCGAGGGCGCGGCAGACGACGGGGAACAAAAGTAAAATTAGCTACAAGCGAAGAAATCAAAAAACCGAGTTCCCGAGGAAATACCGAACGATGACATCATCAACATAGCGCGGCATTTATATAAAACAGCGGTCCGAATCCGGACCGCGAAAGTAAATATATTTACCATAATTTAAAAAAGAAAACGTATATTTTTCTCAAACTATAAGATACTGGCAATCGACCTTTCTAGAATGTTTGATTTTACGAACAATTGTGAAATTAGAATAAAAAAAATTTTGTTTTTGGTGGAAGGAGATAGGTTAGGTTAGGTTGGTTACCTAAGTTAGGTAGGTTAGGTTAGGTTAGCTAGGTTAGCTAAAATATTTATTTTTTGATTTACTCTCCCCTGTTGGTATTGAACATGTGCAATTTATAAAGAATTTGGGAGAATTTGAGGGGATAAGTCTCCAAAATTAGGCTTCTCCTTCCGCCTATTTATCGAACGAAATTAATAAATTCTCAACTAAAATGCGCTTTACGTATAAATTATTTTTCACGACTTCTCAATTTCAAAAAGCTGGGCAAGAAAAAGAAATGTAATTTCTGACATCTATAGCTCAGTAATCGTATAATAATATATTTATTATTGTATATTTTTAATTGTAATAACAAGAAAATATGTAATAGTCATTATTTTACTATAATAATCATTATAATATTTCATCATTTTTCTGATCATTTTTTTTTTCTGGACCTCATTTATTTATTATTTTATTCTTTCGGATTCCAACAGAAATAACTTGCCGACCCCTGAATATAAAACTCCCTGAGTTGTTAGTTTTTTGAGTGAACGAGAAGAGACGGACATGAAAGGGGTCGTGTACGAGAATAATTCTGACCGGGGGGTGCGTAATGGGGTCCGGGACACAGAGATGTTTCTTGAATTTAATCCGTTTTGAATTCGGAGTGGAACGAAAAAGCTTATGTTTTTACAATGATGTATAATTCTTTTTTTATTCTTTTTATGGAAACACTTTTTGGCATAAAAATACTTTTTCAAAAAGTTTTATACGGGTAACTTTATAAGATCACAAGTCGTATATCGATTGTACTTTAAAGTGGTAATTTTTCATAAAATTCTCAATACTTATTCCGCTAAAACAAGGTAAAACTGCCGAAATATTTAGTGAAAACGAGATTTTTCACGATATCGATTTTATGGTAATTTAGTCATAACTAAAAAAATTACTAAGACTAGAAACTTGAATTTTTTTTTTTTGTTAAATTCAGCTGTGGAAATTTTTAATCACGTCTTTAAATTTCAAAAACGACAAAATTAATCATTTTCACGAATAATTTAATGGACACGGATTAAAAAGAATTCGAGAAAAAGAAAATTAAGAAAATTATAGTTATATTGCTTATTCCAAAAGTAATATATTGCTTCAATATATTAAAAATGTCAACAACATTTTATCATATAATATAGATCATATAGGCAAATTCTGATTCAAAAAATTGCTAGTTGAAACTATTGGACAAGCGTTTTTAAACAAAAAAAAAAAATAATAATAATTAAAATAAACATCATTGTAAAAAATCGACTTCATCAATCCACTCAGGATCTAAAATTTAACGCGACCCACCAAAAATTTAATCGCGACCCACAATTTGGGAACCTCTGGTATAAACACTTACCTAATTCGGTCGACTTAACGATCTGTATCTACAGTAATATTATAGAAACGAATAGTTTTATAGGGCTCGATGATGTTTTGATAATATAATATATATACAACGTGTTTGTGTTGTAAATTAGATTTCGGTTATGTCTACAGCGTTGTGTTACACATTATACCTACATCACATATAATATACGCGTGTTCTTCAAACAGACTTTTCTCTCAGAAAGTTAGAATACTTTTTGTACCTATACTATGGCCAACTCTGTACGTATATACATTAAGGATAATCACAGCACAGGCGTTAGCAGCGCAAGGCCCGGCGGGAAATCATGATTACCAGCTTAACGACGACTTTAGCAAAAGATTTCCGAGAGTTCAAACAGTTCTTCGAAATAAAAGTTGTATACTTCTGTGGAAAAAAAAAATACCTTAGGTAAAGCTTTTGACGAACACCCCGAAACAGTTACGAATAATAAAAATGTGTTATTTGCCGCCACAGTGTTAGAATCTTCTAAATATTATGTTTCTCGTTTTAATGCATTATACCTACTGACTACTGTATTTTACTTTATTATTATTATTTTTCAAATTTTATTCCATTTTAATCTCGGGCAAACGTTTAGAAAATAATATGTCGCTTTTATTTTGCCAACATATTTTCATCGTGGACGTAAACAGTTTTTTTTTTTGCCTCATAATTTTTTTGTATTCTCAGCAAAGGAATCAATCTACTGCAGGTGCACTTATTCAGAACGGAATGCGATTAGGATAAAAGTTTCAGGCAAAATAATTTTAAATCCAAAATGTTATCGACAATCGAGACGGTACGTCAAAATGGTAAGTTTTTCCGATTTCTCAATAGCTATCTCAAAAAGCTATTGAACGATATTGTTAACTGGAAATATAAATTATTATGGCATATTATTATGTGAGAGTGATTTTCATGATTATTTTGATCACATTAAAAAACACAAATTAAAATATATATTTTGTTCCCAGGCCACAGTATTGGAAACGGCTTTTAGTTGATTATAAAAGTAAAATCATTCAAATAAACATGTTGATTTTTTCAGCGTGCTCACCCCCCTTTTAGGCTGTTAAAACGCAAAAATTTGGATTATTTTTTCAAAAACGTTCAAGCTACTATAAAAACTTTGTTTTTCATAACTCATTTTTTTTCATGTCACCTTAAGGATGTTCTTCTATGGAGATACAAACTTTTTTTTTTTCAAACAGCAACCCCTAATTTTAACTGCGAAATTTTATTCAGGTCATTTTCCTGTGAATTTTAATGTTTTCAAATAAAAACGAACTCTACAAATTGTAGAGTTTGTCGAAATATGCAGAAAAAAAAAAATGAAAAGAAAAAAGTGGCATGTGAATATTATGATGATAGTACGACGGTCGACGAATACTTGACGGAAAAACCTATGGGAATATGCAAATACATTTAGATTTAAATTTCAAATTTTATACCGCGTTTTCATGCAATGGATATGTTTAGCATTCTGTTACATAATGTTACAGACGTTACGGTAAATAATAAAAATATACAAATGCTTAAGTTTGCCGCCGTACCCTATATAGTAAGGACTAATGACTAATGAGAATAATACTCGAATTGTGTTTATACGCGATTGTACGCGAAGACAGTGTCCGAACGAGTTAAATACGGTTTAAAAATGCACAATAATACATTTTCCGGGTTTTAACTCGGATTATAATTTCACAATATGCATACGGGGCTATATGCACCGTCGTGTACAGCTGTTGTTTAAATAATATGTTCGTGCATATTACGCTGCTGTACTTGTATACATTTAATATTATGAGTAGAATAGTAAAAGAGGGATTTTAATTTAATACTCACTTCTGCGATTTTGGGGAGCCGGTGTCGCAGGAAAATCGTACCGAGTTTTATAATACCCTCCCGGGAGGTATCAAGATCCTAGGATATAAATACCCCTCCCCCCCGGTACTATATTCCTAGGATATAGTATCCCCCATATTTTACACCAGGGGGTACAATAATCCTAGGATAATTATATCCCCAGTATTGAACTCCTAGGATATTCATTAACTCCAAATTTTGTACTGGGGGTATCAGGATCCTAGGATATTAATACCCCCAATATTTTATACCGGAGGTAAAAATATCCCATGTTTATAGTACCCTCAAGTATAAAATTTGAGAGATATTTATATCCTATGAGTATAGTACCGGGGAATATTAATATTTTAGGTTTCTAATACCCCCTGTTTCGAAATTTATAGACATCCTAAGTACACAATACTGGAGGTATTATTATTCTTGGATTTTCGTACCCCCCCCCCCCCCGGTATAAAATATTGGGAGTATAGATATCCTAGAATTATAATACTAAGAGTATGGTAATGCTAGGATTATGGTACCGCTGGTATTAAAAATATGGGGTATAGTTTCCTAGGAATATAAAACAGGGGGTACAAGTATCCTGGGTTTTTAATACCCCCCGGTATGAAAATAGGAGGGTTATAGATATCCTAGGAATATTATACCGGAGGTACGATTATCCTGTTACAGGTTTTTAAAAAACTACAACTTTACCTCCCCGTTCTTCGATCGCGTATAAAAGCGATATTAGAAAAAGGGGAAAAAAAAGAAGTGTTCGATTAATAACAGCCGAAGAAAATTGAAATGTCAGAGTAAATAAAAAATAAAAAAAGTTCCATAATCGGAAATATCGGATATCCGGTGTTCATCGCCTTCCCGGACGCGAGATACTTTGACGGATGACGTGTTATGGTCGTGTTCATTTATTACATTCGGATAGGTTAAGGGGGAGGGGGGATTCGGTGTGTGGACAGCGGCCACTTATCACGCGCGACGTCGTCGATGGCGTTATTATTTTTTGAATTTGAAAACAACGCGCACAGTGATAAATCATTGCATCGTCCAGAAAATAGTTTTATTTATTATGATAGATTGATGAACGATATTATCGTTTATAGGTGTCGCTTTTAAAGTCGAATAAAAAAAAAATTATGAATGAATAATTATTTTAAAACGGGCGTGAAAATAATCGTATTTCGACAAAAGTGGTGAAATATCAGTTTCAACACAATGTTCTGAGCAAAAACCTTATTTCATAAATTAATTAAAAGAAACACGTCTGCAGTAAAAAACTATCATAAAATATCATTATTTTATTTTTTTCTTATAATTGATAATAATATGTGGATAATTTAAGTTTCTAGTTCTATTAGTTTTAAAGTTACGGCTAAGTAATAATAATAACTAAAATCTACGTCATGAAAATTTCGTTTAAGGTGTATTTTTACGTTTTTTCTTTCGCTCCTAGAATAGACACGTATTTAAACACTTACCATTTGAAGGTGTCAGTGCGATAACAAGACAATTCTATTTTCTAAAATTTTTCAGGGGACAAATAAAACTTAATTTTAAAATCCACAAAGACCAAATTATTTTTTTAAATATTTAAATTATTGTGGTTCACATCGATACCAAAAAATTGATAATCAAAAAAAAAATAAATAAATAAAAAGTAAAGTTAAAGTTTATTGTGGTTTAAAGTTTAAAAATAAGGAGCTGTCTAGTTTTTTACCCTGAAACGTTGATAATTTTTTTTATTCATCGTTATTTAAATGTATTAGTTACCTGTATTACATACCAAAAAGGTAAGTAAAAAGTATATATTGTATAGTTTAGATGTTAAATGATTTAAAAAAAACAAAAAATGTTTTTCACAAAAATATCTTTGTAAAAACCAATTACAAATCTCGAGCTGTATTCCACTGAATATCAACAACCAGACAGTTCCTTTTGCGTTATATTGGACAATATAATAATCGGAGATACCTGGTTATTATAAAAAAATTTCTGCCTAATTTTTCTTTATCCGAAAATATAATAAAGTCGTTTTCGTTAAAAAATGTGGAGCTGTCTTGTTATTGCACTGACGCCTTCATTTTTTTTTTTTTTTTTTTTTGATATTAGCAATATACTTATACTATTTATTCGCGTAAAAGCTTCTGCAATACTAAAATAAAAAGTAATTAAAAAAAAAAAAAAAATAGTGGATTGTTGCTTAGGATTCAGTGGGGATTATTCACAAACATAATATTACAAGTTGTTTGAAGAATTACGAAAACTGTTGGAAACTTTTATGATCGCAGATTAAAAAATATGTCTGAAAAATTATTCTAACATAATCAACATTGAAAAAAAAAACCATATCATTCTACCAAACAAACTTGAAATTAATTAAATTTATTAAAACACGAGTGGCCGGGAAAAAGCGAGTACGCACGAGCAAAAAAAAAAAAAAATACTTTCAATACTGTTTACAAAACAACAAAAGTTTATACTAGCGGCTAAATTGTTGTATACTTCATTTTGAAATGAAAACAATAAAATTTAAATGAGACATTGTGATTTCTGTGTCATAATACAACAACAAAAATAATATTTATTAATAATAATAATAATTGTTTACTGACATTTTAAGTACCTACCTAAAACCAGCCCATTTAATATTCCTGCAGTATAAATACATAATACATAAATCGTAAAATAAATTATACTGTTACATTGTGACCTTTTAAGTGAACACCACTAAAGGTCATTGTCCGATTCGTGTTTTGGGATTGTAAAAAAAATGTAACAATATATTTATGTTTTTTATGACATTTAAAATGTATTGTGCTACACGCGTTGCTATAGAATAATATTATAGTGTTTTAAATTTATAATATTATATATAAAATATTAAAATATAGTATACAATGCGAATAAGATTATTATTATCAAATTTAAGTTTACTGATTTGAAAAGAAAGCCGGACATACTTCGCACCACGGATATTCTTCGCTCTTCGGGTCAGATACTCTTGGTGGGTTTGTGGAAATTTAAAGAAACGATAAATCATTTCTAAGAATAAGACGACTGAACGAAAGAAGTTAATAATTTAAAGATCAATAATGGTCGTCATTTTCAACACATTTACCAAGAGTATCTGACCTGAAAAACGAAAAATATCCGCGTAGTACGAAATATGTTCGGCTTTCTTGTCTATACTTTACCTCTTTTTTTTTTTTTATCTTATAAAGGAAAGGAAAAAATAATTAATTAAAAAAAAAAGTTAGAAAAATGTCCAAAATTTTTATTCACATTTTCAAAATTTTATACCAGATAAGAAAAAATAATAATAAAACTTAAGTAAAAAATATACTCAGTGTGAATAATTGTAGAAACAAAAATGTTGAAGTTGAAAAAAAATTCACAAAGGAAACTTAAACATAATGAACTTAAATTATTCAACGTCATATAAACAACAGAGAAATGCAGTGATGCATAATATAATATCTGAAAGAATATTTTCTTCATATAAAAAAGAAATCAATTTTATTTTTACGCATATTGAATATGGAATCTTAGCCCCCTTCCCATACAAAATTCCTGGCTACGCCACTGCCGTTCGTCGAATAACAATAATTTTTAAATTAATATTCGCGCATATATATTATATTGACATTATAATTTTACCAACAAAGTGACAGTAATAGCTGATACTCTTATTATATATTATTATGTAGGTATTGCGTTTTTAAATAATAATTGTATACGAACTGCAATTTCAACCTTTCAGTTTTTTTTTTTTTTTAAATAATTCATAAAAACTCGGTGTTATTATTAATCAATAACTCACTGCAGTTAGTAGCCTGTACACTGTATACAAACACATAAAGTTCCGGTTAACGTTGCCATCGACAAAGGGATTTTTAGTTTTAGGTCCCCTCTCGCAAAAGCTGACTCATCCGTTTCGTTACACTCTCGTTCGGGTCGTTTTGGCGCCACATTTATTGTCGAGTCGACGTACAATGCTACAGTGTGTATATATGTATACATTATAGTAACAACAAAACGTAGTTTTAAGTCGGAAACAATATTTTATTTATTATTATTTTTTTTTTTCGTTCGTTACTTTATCACATAACATTTATTTTAATCGCTTAATTTAATATTCGAAGCGCACAAAATCTAATATTCTTTTAAAGGAATATAAAAAAATTACGACCCTAGTTAATATATTATCAATTAAAACGAGTGTTATACGCGTTTAAATTTCGCACAAAATCAATATCTAAAAACAAATAATAAAAAGCCGGACATACTTCGCACGATGGGTGGGATTCTCTTGACGGGTGTATTGAATTTTAAAGAAACGATAAATCATTTCTTCAATAAAACGATTCTGAACGAAGGAAGTTAATAATATAAAAAAAAAATGTCCAAAATTTATTTTTCACATTCCTTTTCAAAATTTT
>JAIPRM010000335.1:0-34347 GCA_025469315.1 Stegophylla sp. TES_Ste_2020 | reverse complement strand
CTATCTATGTTTAAATTTTCATAAAATTCGGATCAAAAAATGATGGTTTCCGAGTCGTTTTTGTCAAATTTCGGGTAGTTTTTTCCAAAAAAAAAAATTTAAGAATTGAGAAATTCAAAAAATGACCTCTCTAAAGTATAATCTAGAGGTAAATCCGGTTTCAAAAAGTTATTGATCGAAACTTTTGGACAAGTATTTCTATACGAAAAGTTGTACACAGAAAAAAAAAATGAAAAAAAAAAATAAACATCATTGTAAAAACACTAGCTTCTTCACTTCATTCAGAATCTAAAATAAATATATTTGAGTTAAATAGAAATAGAAATTAGTTGATACTTATTTTTTTTATTATTTACTCAAAGTATTATTTATATAACAAAAAATTCACCATAAGCATCAAACTTGTTTAGTATGTTTTTCCAAGATGCAGATGAAGATATTGAAATAATTCGTGCTTCGTACAAGATCAATAAGTGAATTATATTTTTAATGTACGTTCGTGTTTAACGGTAGATTATTGTATAGAATCAAAAGTTACTATAATTGATAACCATATTTCTTATTAAAATTTGAAGAAAAATTTGTTTATTGAAGGTTGATTTCGTTTTAGTTAAAAATGAAATACAAAGTGTATTTATTGAAGTTTTGAGAGGAAGGGATTGTGGTTCGTGGTCTTACTCACCCTGTGTGACTAACACCTATTGCATATCAAACGATGTATTGTCTCGTAATAATTTATTGTCTTTACACCCCTCACAAATCAGTGACGGTTTGGTTAGGTTTGTGTTTAATATTTTATAATTCTTTTTCAACTATAAAGTATAAAAAATAAATGTGTTGTACAATAAAATACATTATTTATGTTTGATTTTTTTTACCAATAATTTTCCGCAATCATATTATTACAATAAGCGGTTATTTATTCATTTTGAACATCATCGGTCCGTAGTTTTCGTGTACCAATACACCTACGTCAAATTTAACCCGAGTTCAAGGTTAAGAATGGTTTTATAGTGAACTATATTATCTAACGCTTAAATTCGCGCGAAGTGTGCACCTATGTATTTATGGTAATCGACTGTACACAATAACAGCTTAATATTACCAAGTCAACGTCGTTGTATTGTACTCGCAATACTGTTATTTGGCAACAGGTACATGTTGTGCGTCATAACAATATTATGATGAATTCTGCAGATCGGACTCTCGAATTCTAACACTGACCAAAGCAGATTATTGATGATTTATTCTTTGTACGATTACTATTGTTCAGACATTATTCTACTCTGTGGTTTAGTTTCGACTTTAAAAAAATTAATTAATAATGCGAAAATGTGCAAAGTGAATTGATTCAAAGCTGATTTAAGAACATAATACATTATTCTATTATTTTTTTAATCCAAATCGTTAACTCGATAAAAGTTTTATCAAAAGACGTACTCGCCGAATATTCTATTGTCGATTTTAGTTTAATTCTAGATTTGATCCATTGAAACTTTAAAACAACTTTAGAGAATTTAATTGATTTTTTATCTGGTCACTAACAGACGTTGTTGCAAGCTTAGTTTTTCTACCTCTAATTGAGATTATTCGAGTCGAATCAACAGTTATTTACACTTTTTGCAACAATCGATTACTCCACGAATTGCAATTAATGATGTCTGTATATTGGTGTGGCATATTAGGTATGTGGGGGTATCTTTAAATCTTCAAAGTTCTGGCGAAACACATTGAAACTTTTCTTAAATGTAGGATGATTGAATTCGTAATACACATTACCCGTACGTTGAAGTGGTGTTACTGCTGAGATTAAAATCAGAAATTAAAAAACTAGTTTAACGGCCGTATGCTTTAAACACATAAAATACAACAACGTTTACAAATTGAATTTCACTTTTGTGATATCAAATTCGATTTATATTGGCATACCACGTGTTTGCTGTTTTAATGATGGTGCCTACTACTTATTAGGTTTAAATACATAGTAGTTTAAGTTTTTTTGAGTTGTCTTGAAAACAAACATTAGTTAATGAATTCAATGTACCTACCTAGGTAACCTTGACTTACAGCGTGTACCTATGTTGTAAATGTAAACCATGTAAGTATATTAATGTACACGGTATCCATCAATAAATAAAATATTTTGATCGGTGCATGTAGTATTACGAAGCATTTATGAACAATTTTTTATTTTTTATTTTTTTATTATGTCATATATTAGTTCTATACAACCTATAAATAATTATTGTTTACCGGGAATATAACAGGAAATGGGCGTAGTAGTAAAAAGTAACGATGCATCTTCATTGTGAAAATGTTGGTAAGTATACGAATTGTAATCATGTTTTTAGAAATACATTAAATTCAATAAAACTAATGGAAAATGGAAGTATAGGTATAAATATTATTAAGTGCAATGGTACAAAGACAGCTTTTGACGCGTGAAAATAATTCTTAATATGATAAATTTTAGTCGATTGAATGAAGAGTATAGGCATTGCACCATTTTATCGTGTATTTTATTTATCTTAATAAAATATATTCGACTATTTTTCGTGGTTTTATTATATTAACAGTTTACGAATTCACAATTTTATGGCTTTAAACGATAACCGATTTCATTTTTTTTTTAATGTAAACTTTATTCTTTCTCTCGATTTGTAGTCTGTATAGGTACGTCATTTGTTCAATCACAGATTTTAGAATAAACCAACAGAGTATTGGGTATCTAGAGTTACGTTTTATGGCAGTGTATAAAACTCGGATTTCATGTAAAGACAAATGCGGTTTTGTATAAGTAATAGTATTAATTTACGAACCACACGATAATAAGTTATAAAATATCAGTGAATCGAATTTTTCACATTTTTGGATATTTCAAAAGGTTTGAACCTATTCAATATTATTTGGTTTAATTCGCACAAATCTCTTATGATATTATACATTATAAATTATGCTCATCAGCGTTAGCGATTTTGTCCAAGGTTACTCATGTATTTTTACAAATAACAAAAATTCCTATAATTTTATAGTTTTTTGCTCCTACAGTAATCTAGAATACTTGGAAATAACGTAATTTAATATTTTAAAAATGAACAACCAATTTTTTTAGTATACATTTGTAGTTGTAACTATTAACTAGTGTAGGTTTACATTAAGAGTATAATCATAGTATATTATATCTATTAAAGAAAAAAAAAAAGGTGATTGATTTTATAAAACGGAGATCAAGTTAAATATAAGTTTGATAGATAATCTTTAATAAAATAATAATAGTGATATTGTGTAAAAACATACACAATGGGTGTTAAATATTTTATTAGAGTCGATGTTTACTATGTCGATGTTTATTATGATCATAATATAATTTTTACACTGACAAAATAATTAACATAAATAACATTCAAAACAAATACATAAATAAAACGAATATAGTATACATAGTTAAAAATAACGCGTTTAATATAAATATTTTTCAGTTTCTAAGAATTGTTTTGTTATATATATATATGAAACACAGAATTTTTAAAATTATTAGTATTTTTACAATGATATTTTTTTTTATTATATTTTTTTGTGAACACTTTTTCGTGTAGTCTTGGTAATACTTGTCCAAAAGTCTCGACCAGAAAATTCTTGAAACCGGATTTGCCTTTAAATGGTACTTTAGAGAGTTTATTTTTTAAATTTCTCAATTTTTAAATTTTTTTTTTTTTTGGATAAATTACCAAAAATTTGACAAAAAAGATTCGGAAACCATAACTTTTGATCCAATCTTTAGGAAAATTTAAATATAGATAGAGCATAATTTTAACATAATATGAGAAATATTTTGGTTCAAGAAAATTTTGAAAATGCGAAAAAAAAATGTTGAATATTTTTTTTCCTTTAGCACTTTTTCGTACGGAAATACTACGGAAGTCTCAACCAGCAACATTTTGATACCGAATTTTCCTGTAAATAGTATTTAAAAAAACTCATTTTTTGAAATTCCCAATTGTTTTCTCAAAATTTGAAAAAACTAAGTACGTAAAATTTAATAAAAAAGACTCGGAAACTATTTTTTTAATCCAAACTTAGTGGAAATTTTACATTATTGGTTGAGTAATAATATTACATAAGCACTTACAGATTTCTATTATTATTTTTAGCACATTTATTTTAAGTTTATTTATAAACAGGTTATTTTCTATATAATACCTACTGTTCACCGTGGAATGAAAGGTATATACAGGATGCTTCAAATTGACTCGTTACTATAATGTGATGGTGGAAATAATCATAATGAAAACTCTATTAATTTACCTAACACAACTTTCAATTAATAAACCCCTTGATGCAGGACACTCAGTATATACCTAAAAAAATAAGTGAAAAAACGACTGTACGGAGAAAACAAATCCATAAACTTTCTTAAATGGATGAATGCAATAAATATATTATGCATTAAGTATAAATAGTAAACAATAAAACTAAATCGTTGAGGACTATATACGTAGGTCTTAAAATATGTTTTATTTTCAAATTTTTTTATTTATTTTTTAAATTTAATTCTTATTTTAAATTACTAACATAAAGCCAAATATGTTTATATCGAATCATAATATCGTTTTAAATGGGATTATTACAGTCGTTAAATTATCAATTTATTAAAAGTACTTCTGGATTGACTTTTCCCTTCAAGTACATCTAATCCCAAATTACTTTCTTCATGAATTATAATTATTCGTTACTGAGATGAATATTATATTGATAAATATTAATTTATTTGATAGGTATTACATACTGTTAGGTAAATATATAACACTTAAGGTATTCAAAATGATCACTGCTGTAGATGTGATGAAAATAAAAATTGTATATCATATTACCTATAGTATAGGTACTAAAAGCAAGTTAATACTAAAATGCTCTTATTATTATTAATTTATTAATGAGCCGATATTTTTTGTAAATATAAGTACGATGGTTACACTTTAAATTAATAAAGTATATCTGAAACTCAACATTTTAATGGATACATTCAATTTGTGTGGATATTAAAAGTTAGTACCTACCTAATGTGTAAAAACATTTTAATTTTAAACTATTTTTGTAATTTGTCTCAAAATAGTTTGATTTATAAATAAGAAAAAGCTGGACATACTTCGCACACGGATTTTCTTCACTCCTCGGGTCATATACTATTGGTGGGTGCGTAGAATTTTAAAGAAACGATAATTCATTTCTTCAATAGGATGATTCTGAACGAAGGAAGTTAATAATACAAAGAATAAGAATAGTTGTCATTTTCAACACACCCACCAAGAGTATCTGACCCTAAGAGCGAAAAATATCCGTGGTGCGAAGTATACCCAGCTTTCTTGTCTATACTTTACTTTACTTTTTTTTTTTATCTAATAAATAAAGAAAAGGAAAAAAATTAAATGAAAAAAAAAGTGTTAGAAAAACGTCCAAAATTTTTTTCACATTTTCATAAGTTTGGATTAATAAATTTCGGGTATCGAGTTTTCTTGATCAAATTTGGGGTAGTTTCCCCTCAAAAAAAAAAAAAAAAAAATTGAAGAATTGAGAAATTCAAAAAATGATCTTTCCAAAGTACCAACTAGAGGCAAATCCGGTTTCAAAAAGTTTCTGATGGAGACTTTTGAACAAATTGATCCATACAAAAAGTGTACATAGAGAAAAAAAAATAAGCATTATTGTAAAAATACTTCGTTCAGAATCTAAAATACAAAATTGTTTTTTCTCATTGGTTACATCTGAATTAAAAGAAAATAAATCGAAATTTCCTGTTGAACCTATATTATTATTTAGTTAGTTTGTTCGGTATTCCAATACTCATATAATGACTTTTACATAACCTTAGTTTAAATATGAACAAGTCAACTAACTGGTATGAATGTTTTGACAGTGTCGTGTGTATACACTATACCTATGCGTATATAATTCGATTTATTAGACAGGTTTTTTTTTTTTACATTGATTTAACACTATTCATTCGAGTGTTTCATATTACTACAGAATAGATCTATTACAATAAACTGAACTTGTTAATATAATATGTTTATTTTGTACAATTGTCTATGAAAAGTCAAACAATAGGCACACAAAACTAATGCCATAACAGAGTACTTTTTTGTATACGTGAAAACTTTCAATCAAAAAAATGTAATAAAGTAATACAATTTTCGCTTAATCCGCAGTTGTATTTATTAATTGTCGTATATACGTGTTTATAATTGAGTGTTTGATTAATTTAAATAGCATTCATATACGTAAATTATGTTAAAATTATAATATTACGTAGGTAAGTATCTTCTTTTGATGTTGAATGATATTATTAAAAATCGTTTCAAATGTAATTTTACTGTTGCTTATCTGAAAAATAGTAGGCTGTAGTAATAACAAATTAAAATATTTTATACGTTTATTTTTTTTTTTTATTACTTCACTTTTTATTCGTCTTTATATACACATTATTATAGGTACTTTGTTTTTATTTGTGGTTATAGATACCTATATCCAAAAACGTGAGTTTTGTTGTTGTAACTAAATAGATTTAGAAATGATAATGTTTTTACCTAACACCTTTTTTTATGAAACTTGTCCATAACATCACCGTATGTTTTATAGTTGTTTATTTCACACACACACCTATATATGGACCCAAATAAATTGGTTCGCCTTCTTCTGTTTTTAACACTCATATGTATCTCAGTCCAATTATAAGTTAAAACATTTGGTTATTCAAATACTCATAAAAAATGTTAATTCAGTGCTCGTACGAGAATCCCTTCATTGGGGTCTAGATAAGAAAGAGGTTGGTCAAATGAGGTTCAATAAACTGATAGTTTTTGAATGTTTTATATGCCATGTTATTTTTTTTTTTTATTAAATTACTTCAGAAAATAACTTTTTAAAATTATAATTATTGAGATAAAACAATAGGTGTTTTATTTAATAGAAATTAATAGCCTATTTTAAAAATTATTAGGTAGTTTTAATTTTCTAAGAAAATGAAAATTATGAATTCTTTTATATGTTCTACTAATTAAACATTATTAGAATATTTTCTAAAGTACGTTTTTTTAAATAAACTTATAACACACACTATCGTGGTATGATATTATGCTAATAAACTTATTTGGTAAAAATTTTAGATTATTTTAAAATTTGTTAAAAATCCTTCATTAGAGGTATGTATGTGTTACTGGTTAGTGTACGAAAACGAATAGTGTACACATTACCCGGGTAATGTAAACCTAATGTGAACAATATAATGTATACATTATCCACCCAAAATATGTAAATTGTACCATGTACTTACACATTGTTCAGTGTGTTATGGATAAAGTATAAATTTTTTACTCGAGAATTTACTCAACATAAAGTTGATATCGATTAGTATTCTAGAAAAAATCTAATATCATATTAATCCAAAAAGATAAATATTAGATAAATTAGGTTAGGTTAAAACACTTTACCTACTCACCTGTGGATAACGTCCGACTACCCGATTAAAGTATTAATCCAATAGAGGGGACGGGTAGTGTTCACATTACCCCGTAATAATAATCAATTTTTGTACTCTACCTATGACATATTATATTATGATATACAATATATTTGAGGAATGAAGCGGTTTAATATTTGTCTCGAAAAAATTTCTAGTAGTCTGACCTGAACATAACGTCTAAATCTAAAAAAAAGGATAATTCGACAGAGTTATGTGTTCCATTATATGGGTGGTGCCAATATTAATTATTTATCTTGCGTGTTAACGTGCGAAATTAAAATTTCCAAACCATAAAACGTGGCGGCGGCAGAGACTGTTGCACAACGCTTTTCAACAACAATATATAATATAAAAAAATATATTATTGTTCATAAAAAAAAAAAAGTCTAATAAATAAATACATTTGTACGTAAGATACACGTGTTCGTATATGTATGTGTGTGCGTGTGAGAATGTTCGTGTTGGTTTTACGACCAATCCGTTCGGACAACCCGCTGACTTCCGATATTTCGCTCGTACAAATTATACGCCTATGCCATCATCATCATCCATCGCACTCTTCTCGGCCAAATACACGCGTCGACTGTATATAGATTATAATAAATATTTTATACATTTCGATTTGCCATGGTTCAATAATTGAGCGCATAGTACTAAAATTTATGACGCAGAGTTTTTCAACGTTTCCGAACGTTATAATTAGAGTGCGGATTTTGAAGGTATTTGCTTTTTTTTCCCTATCGCTTTAAAATGAAGCTACGTCAGTTATAAATTCGATTTATATCATTTAGAATAAAATTCACGAGACTTTATTTCGCTTTTATTTGCTTTTTTTTGTATTTAAATGCTTTTTGGGGTATTTTGAGCACTTTTTTTGGTATATAAGTTACATTTTTTCAAAATGTGTTCTAAATAAAAGTATCTAAAAGATTAATTCAGTTTAAGGAGATTTTTTTTTTGAAAACTTGAAAATAAATTTAATTGCCTAATGCAACTCCGATGATATAGGTTAATTATTTTGTTACTATTTTTTAACAAATTTTGATAAATTAGGTATCTTAAAAAGAATAAATCTAATTTACAAACAAACTGCGGAAGAAAAAGAACAGTATATTTATATATTTATAATTTATAAACTAATAAATAATTATTTTAATACGTTTTTCGTGATTAGTATGTATATTTTTTTATCAAAAACCCAATTTTTAATGCTTTAAAATCCGTACTCTAGTTATAATATTACATATTACATATTATTACTATTAGAAGTATTATATTTGTATTAATGTCTGTGTACTATGTGTACATGCGTATTGGATATTATAATATGATATGCAGACACTTCTCGTCGAGTGAGACGCGTTTTAATACGTATTAAAAATGTTTAGATCGTGAGATGATGGTGAAATAATAATAAAAAAAAAATGTACACACAATACACGGCTAGCGTATAGAAATATCGCGTTCGTTACGATCACTTTTCTCGCCGACATAACCTATACGCTCTCGAGAACGTTTAAATTGGACTCTTCGACTATATTTGTATTGCAGGCCGGATCCGTTATAGTTTAGGCATGATATTATTATAGTCGACTGTAACGCTACAGCAGGTATAATGTATGGATCACAGATTACCACCTCTTGTATTTTTTTTTTTTATCAGTCACAGACATCAAATGAACATTTGTTTTAGTATTTTTTTTTTTCTTCCCTCTGTCCCCTCTGAACTCAACGAGTCACTATTTATTGTATAGGGATGTGTTTTTATAAATCAAGTTCCAATTAAAACGGAAAACAAAACTCTCATTTTGTGGCATTTTGAAATATTTAAATTTCTGTGTAGTAATTTATTTAATACAGTATTTCGTTTTTAACATTTTCCAATACAGACTGTTAAGTGTGCCTACGTAATAATATTATAAACCGTTACGAGCTTTATGATTTACAAAAGACACCTAGGTCGGGCCTTGTGCATTTACTAACGTAAAATGATGTGTTTTTTATTTTCTTTTATACCCCTATTGTGTTCTACGTTTATAACATTACCTAGAATTAAGAAAATAACACGACGAGTACGTCATCCGGCTATTGTAATCGCATAATTTTTTTCATTACTAAGTGAAGTGCTCAGTGGAGGAGTATACCTCTACAGTTCAGTAGTTATTACTTTATTAGTTGTATGGCCTATAGGCCGAAGAGGCGTGTATTCCAGTAGGTTAGGTAGAGTAGACAAAGTTGGTAGCTGCCGAGGAAGTCGGATGGTAAATTTAATTCACGTTCAAAAATTAGAAAATTTTTCCGTTTAAATAACATTTACAAAAAATAATTATTATTCTGGTAAGAAGTTTACCTACGTTATATTATACGTTTAATATTAATTAAATTTAATATATTTACCTATTCATTAGAATTTATGATAAAAAATCTATGAAAAGTCATAATGGTTCGTTTGAAAAAGATAATTTAATGATAGATTATGCCGACCATCGGGTATCAGCTGTATTATCTTGCCAGTTGCCAATGCATTGGTTCCCATAATTTTTGCAAAACCAAGACCAGTTACTGGTCTTGGTTAAAAAGTAACAACAAAAATTAACAATAGTCAAAGATATGCTTCGGCAATAATAATATACAACACAGGTATTGCTATTTTTTTCATATTGCGTTCCAAAAATTAATTGATTTTTATTTATTTTCTAAATGTCATAAAATCAAGAAAAATATTTGAAACAAAAAATTGAAATTTTAATTATTTTATTCATACAGTAAGCATATTAACGATTTTGGATTTAGTAAAGTTATATTTAATAGTAAAACTATATGAAAAAGGATTTCCAGAGGGATTAAAATATAAACATCATTGTAAACAGTGGCGGATCTAAGACCTTAATTTGGGGGGGAGGGTAATTAGAAAAAAATTGATCAAATATACATAAAATTAATACATTTCTACACGTATTAAGCATTTTTAATATGCATTTTAAAATTTCTGGGTGGGGTAATCACCCCTATCACCCTTCCCTTTGATTCGTGCCTGATTGTTAATTCATGAGTTTCTTTGCTTCGCTCTAAGTGGTTACCTACTATATTGAAACAATTATTATAATAATTAGGTAAATCGCTATTATTTTTAATTTCAAAAACTTCTCCGAATCTTTTCGCTAACGAAGTGTTGTGTCGTTGATTCTACCAGAAGATTGTGCAAAATTATATTTTGTAGTAACTAGTAATACGTGTGACCGTTCAACCCGCTAGCGAAATAAGTATTTTGATATTCTTCTGGGATTATAATATTTCCTACCCACCATTATTATTAAAATATACCACATTGTAATTTCATCACTCCGTGGTCTCTAATGCAGTACTAACCCCAGGGACATCACCGCGTTTCGATTTCGAAGTTCTTACGGATTAGTCGACATTATTATTATTATTAGATTATCCAACTCACACGAGAGAATTTTCGATACGATGAACGACAATAATTATAAATTATTTTACTTACGTATGTGTGTGAAGGGTGAACATAAACAAAGTTCTATTCAAAAACATAACAAAGAATGAGTAGGTTTTATGTCACTATAATAGGTTAGGTTAGGTAATATTGACAACTTGGAAAGCCAAATTTTTCTCTTACAACTATTTTATAAGAAAACTACGAAGTATGACCACAAATACTTCTATGGTATCATTATAAATTTAGCAATAGTAAAAATTTCAATAATCGTTGAGTTAATTAATAAAATAATCGAAGATTTCAATATAAATAATTAAAATTTGCAAATGAATATATTATTATTATAGCTAAATATTATTTACCTCAGATTTACCCCAAATTAATTACAATGAAATACGAAAATCATGAACAGATAATTATTATTACTGACGAACAATTTTAGAATTTTTTAAAACACAGTATACACACACAGATAAAATTTTAAAACTTTACGAGAATCACTTTTATATTATGTGATTATTATTATTTAGCAGTTATTTCCTCACATTTCTATTTAAATATAAAAAACGAACTAGTTTAAAACCAAATTAATTTACATTAAATACGGTCTTAAACCGTCTACTACCCCTATCAGTCATCTCAATAACCAATGTACATTTTGAATATTAAATACGTCCCCTACCGTTATAAAAACACAAAAGACTTCATCGGGGTTTTGGCATTGAGAGAAAACACGGATTTCTATCGTATCTTTACAGTCCATTGATCCAAACTTGGCGACGCCCGGAAGGACAATTCTGCATTGTCCTGTATCCTTGTGAATGATGACCTGTCCAATACTTTAAGCTACATAAAAATATTATCGAGTTATCCATACACAATATAGTACGTGTATACACGTTTTTGTATTAAAATATAAATAAAATCTTCCTAAATAAAAATATTTTCCAGGGAAAACAAAATTATTAACTCTGTTTTGGGTATTGTTCAGTGACATATAATTTATTGAAAATTATCCATATACTAATTCAATGACAATAAATTTGTTTCATTATAATATTTAATTTAATTATTTATTAGGTTTAAATATCGATTACAATTTCAATAAAAAAACGAACACGTATTCACGTTAAAGTGTTAGACTTCATGATATAATAATATGATTCATAATAATGTAATAACGAGATTTTCTATAAAATAATTCGATTTTTAGGATTAAATCAAATGAAAGCGGAAATGTTGCATAAAACAAATTATGAACTTTAATTTTGTGTGAAAAAGAAACTTATGAATAAAAAAAGAAAAAAGCCTGACATACTTCGTACCATTGGTATTCTTCGCTATTCGGATGTGTTAAATTTTTAAGATTCAATATATTCAATAAAACGATTCTGAGTAGAGTTTCAGTTTATATAAAACAATTTTACTTATTATTGTAATTAAAAAAAAAATTATTTATTACTTAACCAGTTTTATATCCTACTATTAATTAAGAACAGGAAAAAAACTAGAAATTTTTTTTTTTTAATTTTCAAAATTGTCTTTTAACAAAATATTTTCTATATTGTTGTCTATTTACGTATATTTTCTCCAAAATTTTGGAGAATTTATTGAGAATTTCGAAAAAAACCTCCCTAAAGTACAGGTATAAAGGAAAATTCTGGTTCAAAAAGTTGCGTGTCGAAACTTTTGAACAAGCATTTCTATACAAAAACGTGTACACATCAAAAATAAATAAATGATGAAATCATTGAAAAAACACTAGCTTTTTCGCTCCACTTGGAATCTAAGAGATTTGTAGGTATTCGACGGTAGGGGATTTTTGAGCGTGAGGCTAAAACCTACAAATTTATATAGGTACTTCGTGGTTTTTATTACACTACTATATAAGTTCATATAAAACACAAACTAACTGTTTACATCTAATTCTCGTAAGAGAAACTATTCGAATAAACAAAAAGTAAAAAAGTGATAAAATAATAAAGGGCAATTTTTTCATGTTTTACATTTTTATTGTTTATGAGACCGACTTGTATTTTTTGTCTATAAACCACGGCAAGCCACTTGTTGACGATGTGCAAGTAAATTGAAAATACGACTTCGATGAAATAAAATTATTTATTGTACACAGATATAATATGTGGGGATATAATTTATGTCAGTGGCTGTAATAAATACTGACAGAAGGGTAAGAGAGCAGAATACACATTTTAATTCGTTCTCCTAGCGGGATAGAGTATTCAAATTAAATTTAGAAAATGGACCCTCATGAGAGCGTAGCTAATGGAGTAGATTCATTCACACGAGTACATTTTTTTTTTCTACCACTAAATCATATCGTCGACTATATTTTTATTTAAGAATATTGTATAAGTAGTAAAAACATTTGGAAACCCTATCTGTTACGAATTAGTATGTTTAATACTTTCCAATAACGCACGTGTAAAATATAAATGTAATAAAAGCGTTTATTTTTATCTTCGTGCTAATAATTCAACAAAAAATTTGTACGATTTATAGGTACGTTTTTAAAGTATTGTAACGTCGGATATATGATCTTAAATAACCTTGAGTACTCACTTGAAAATTCTCCTCAGAGTTTGTTTCATTGTTGAATAAATGCCAAATTATTACACTTAGTAGCTTTAAGCGTCTGAGTGCTAACACACCAGTGAAAAAATGACACGTGTGAAAAATATTTTTATCGGTATATTTTATTAAGCTCGACATAATATTATTATCAAATTTTAAATTGCATGTCATATTTAGTAAATTCAACAGTATATCAAAAAATGTATAATATTTTGATAGATCAATAATTTTATAATTACAATTAATATTTTAATTCTAATATCGATTTATATATATATCAGTAAGGATCGTCAATTACTAGGGAATTTTACAATTTTATAAATAAAATTGGAGATAATTTTCAATGTTTCTATAACTTTTTTTAATTCAAATTTGACTTAAAGATAAAAAAGTTTTGTACGACATTGCTATTTGTCGCTTTGTATTTTCACAAACTATACCCACTGTTCACAAACGACGTGTTGTCCTTAATTTTTAATTTAATCGTAAGTTATAAGAGTAGGTACAAGATATTATTACATACGTCATGTGTGACGTCTGCAATCGCGTGATTTGCGTAAAAATTATGCGAAGGATTGTAAGGTACAAACTAATTAATAATTAATATTGCATATGATATACTCATATATATATATATATAATAAATTTCAACTAATTCAAAGTTTAAAACATTTGTTTTATTACGTGTTATGTAATCAACTGTTTTTTATTTTTATTATCTAAGTATGCACATTGATTTTAAATTAATATGATGTGTGTTAGTAAAAATATGAAAATGAACAATTAAATATTGTGAGCATATTTCATAAAAAATTAAACTATTGATATTTAATAATGATAATATTATATACATATAAGTCTTAATATAAATTATGCATTTAATATTATAATTTATAGGTGATTATTTGTGTGAAAGATGTATTTGAAATTATTTATTTTTCGAAAACCATCAGAGAATGATTTTGTTTTTTAATTGTTCAACTGCTGTGTGAATCACAACACATTTTACGATAAAAATAGTAACTATATAACGTCAAATAAGAATTTTTTAATTATGTTCAATGCCAATATGCCTGCCGGGCTCAAAAATGATAATATTACAATACAGAAATATATCACCGCAGCACCTACGCTTTCTAAAAAACCGGTTAATCCATTATTACAATGATATAATAATGGTAAGCTAACTTCGCCACGGATTAAGATTTTTCGATTATGGTTTTTAGCGTATTAATCTATTATTGATTTAAATTGTAATTACTTTTTTTATCCGTGTTACGTGAAACTCTAAAGTTTTAACCGACAAAGATGTTATATTTACTTTTTAGTGAATAAAAAAAATAAATGACATTTTCGTTTTTAGAGAAGACAGTCAATTAGGCTGGTTTTGTGTATGTATTCATGAATGTCCAACAAGCCAACAAATATTGAAGTGGTCTGAAACAGTCGTGGGTAGACTGAACAACAAAGTCAACATTGTTATCATCACCTTAAACATGCTTCCCCAGTGGAAATCATCTTCCACTATGTAAACATAACTACCTACAAAATGCAAATATTTTAAATAACACGAGTTTGTAAATATCCAATCATTTGCATGTATTACTTAAAGAGAAACAGCTTTACAGGAAAAAAAAAACCAGAGCCCTAACCATTTATGCACGGGCTACCATAATGTACAACTATAATACTGAATTACATATTATTATTATGTATAACAATACAAAGTTTACAATTTATTTCAAAATAATGGATTTAATATCAAAATTGAGTTACCTCAAAATGAGATATATGATAATAATTGATGATTGTATTCTGTATTGTATATACTCTGGTTTACTCTAGTTAAGTAGTACTTTGAAGTTTTAATAATAACAGATCTTAAAATACTCAAGTACTAATGCTCAATTAATAAACTTGACGTTTTTCAAGATTATTAGAACTAAGAAGTACACATAAAAACATAATTTTAAACTTTTGGTTAACAAATGAAACATTATGAACAATTATTCATTGATTAAAATATAGTAATTTAATTTAAACTAATTAAGACTTTAGAAACGTTTTTAATTGAAGATTTTGTCTTAGTGAATAAAATTATACTTAATAATTTAAAAGGTATCTTAATAGCAATAATAACAGTTTGATAGAATTGCTGGGTATTATTGTTAGTATGTTTGATCTCAAATCACCGTCCAAATAATTAGGCATTTATTTAAATAGAATGGGAGAAACAGAATATCATAAGTAAGTATATCGTACGAGCATGACTAGAACAGTTTGTACAAATAATTCGCGCAACAGTTTTTTTCTTAGTCGACCAACTGCCTTTTTTTTCCCAGCAAACGATTATTGTTTAAAATTAAAATTACGTGGTCATATTGTAGGTATTATTATTATGTGTCAACGACTGTAATTATAAATAATAATCAATTTAACGCTGTGATAAATTATCGTCGATGTGATCGTTTAATAAATCATTAATATTGATCGATGGTGTTTGTATAATAGATACCTGCGGTCGCACGAACAGTGCATGAGCGTGTTCAGTCTCCAATTGAATAGGCCGTATTTAGTTTCCAATGCGCCAATCCACATGGGACATGAAGTGTCATGGATTCTACAGCAACGGTCTGCACCGCCAAATCCACCGAGCTGTTTGTATGATTTGGCCGAACGTCCTTTTCCACACCATTTCGTACCAGGAACTCTTAACACGGACATCAGATCTCTCTTCCGGCGTTCACTGAAATCGTAAACGAAAACGTTGACCAGATGTACTCAGTACTCTTTTCAGTTGCATTGTACTAGTGTCCTCAACAACATTGTTAAGTACATCAATATTTGTACTTTTTTTTTTTTTTTTTGTTAATACTGTGGATTAATACATATTATTTACAATAAAATCGTTCATAATTTATTTGGTTATTTGCTTATATTTTATAGTTTGATCTAATGCATATTTTGTACAATCTGATATTTTTCTCCTTTGGCATAAACCATCTAGTAGTTACAATATTGGTGTATTTTTTACAGTTGTTAGTAAGAATAATTAATTGGATCATAGTTAGGTAAGTTTGTGAATTAGATGCGATTATAATAGATAAAAGAGGTTTTAATTAAGATATTAATAAAAAATCAAATGAAATATTTAAACTTTCCCCCAATCAGAACAATACATTATATATTATAAATAGCATTTTATTAAGGATAAATATTTACCAAAAAAATTCTCACCCTTGACAAATTGACCGTGTAAAAAAATTGCAATTAAAAATATTTTTTTAAATTTGGGAATTGTGGTAAATACATAATATTTATTACACAATGAAAAAACTTGTGTTGTCGGAGACAACTGATGGACATTATATAGATTATATGTATGTTAACACAAGAAAGGGTTTGAGAAACAAATTATATTTTAATGCGTACTTATTTTTATATTTCTATATCTGGTCACCATAGTTATAGGTGTTCTTCTATGAAAGTCAAACAGGACGTAGTATAACAAGGTACAAACTAATAAGTATATTGTGGTGATAACCTATAAAAGTAATAATTTTAAAATTATCTTGAATAATTTTTATATCGAGTGAAATGACATGAACATTGAACGTAACTAATATTATACGAATCTAAATATCTCAAATAAGTTACTCGGCAGTTTGAATTTAAAGACATAAAATTCATTTAGTGATAATAAATAACATATTTATAATATAATATGTTATAAATGTAGCTTTCGTAGTAAAGATAAAAATACATTACTCTTTAGCTAATATATTTCAAATACGAGTACGGAATATAATTATTTAAACTAACCCATTGGTAACGACGCCACCAGCACCGTCGTGTTGCTGTCGATATTCTTTCGCCAATCTTCTTCTCGTTTTTTTATGATTCCTGTGGCAAGCTTTTTTCATATGTTCAAAATCCACCATCGAGGCGTAGTTTTTCGACAACAAGCCGACCGTGTGGTTTTTGCCTTGTTCTTCCGCCCAAAACTCTTGAACGAAATCCGCGGCCGCTTCGGGTTCTTTGACATACTCGCAGTCCAAAAGCGTCTTCCCAGTGCCGTAAATTAATTGCATGAAGTGCAACCCGTCCGTGACTTGGTGCAGCATTAACTCTTCCCTGTGGACAAAATCGGTAGAACATAAGTCAATTATAGACATAATACAATTTGTTATTTATCTCATATGATGATGATGGCAACCACCGTTTTGAGTTACACACGTAGTTAATAAACACGCACATTCATAATATTATAACTGTAGTTATATATAGGTACACGGAAACTTAACCATTATAACTGTATTTGTTCGGTGTACGTACACATAATACATATAAGTACCGCATTATCGAGCTTCGTATTTTTTTTATTCTTACATGATTCATAGTCGTCGGACCGCGGGCAATTGGATCCTAGTAAAACGAACTGTGATTACTGATTATATATAAATTCGGATGATTGGATCTCAGAAACACGAATCTTTTTACGCTTCGGGGGTTTTTCACTACGACTAGCGCACGGCAAACATGACGTGTCGATATAATAATATTATACACAGTGTTTAACAAATAAATTCAACAGTGGAACTAATAATAAGTACAATAATTAACACCTATAGAAATAATTATTGTTTGTTTACAGAATTTCTTTAAAGCCGCTTGAAAATGTTTTAAAATATTGGTCATGTTTTGTTTTGTACTGTTACAAATCCGTATTAAAATGAGTCTGTCTGCAGGTACCATTGATTTCCATAAAATATAAACAGTCGCGGTAAATCTACTGTCATAAACATTCCGATATATGCACCGGTAGGCGTACTTAAATGTATACACATTTACTACGTGCCACATCACACATAAAAATATCATATTGGCAATAAATAAAGATAACTTTAACATGGGCGGGCTTTTACTAAACTCGTTTCTATTATACAGAATTACTTCCGAGTAAAATCGCAGTGTTTGGTTTTTCACACGTGGTGAGAACTGTGCAATAAAGTTTCCAGATAAATGACGGAAATGGTCTGGAACGCACTCGAGTTGTTGTCATTTACAGATTTAAGTTTTAAGTGCCAATAAGGTATGGGACGGTTCAAAATGTATACCTATACTGACTCTTTCTTCTACACAGCATATTGCAAAATTATATTTTATTCTTTGTACGTGACATTTATATTTTTGTTTATTAACCTGTATTTTGCTACGTATAAAACTTTAACACTATTTTTATTATGTATGGACTATATAATATATCCAGAATATGTATTTTTTCATAATTTATGTACACTAAAAAATACTTATGTAAACCCACGCTGCTACATAATACAGGCACTGAGACACTGGGCATAAAAAAAGTATTTTCTCAGATGATACGATTTGAGTTTTAATTATTTTTAACTTTAACAATAAATGGCTGTAGAGATTATACAATTTACAATTCACACATGTTGTCTTTTACTTAATTAATATGGGAATAAATTAGTAACTAGACATTTTTTAAACCTCAAACACACTAAATAAATAGTGGTAGCAAATATATATATTAATAACTAATTAGGGTGTCTATCAAAGTATAATATGTATATTTTTTAAATTAAATTGAAATCAGTATAAATTAACTATCTGTACCCGTGCACTTTGTTGTTCGTAAAAATCAGTTCAGCCCGTGCAAGTAGAATAAACTCTTAAATTGTATTTATTTAGACCATCATGTTGTCATGATTACCAAAATACTCTACTGGTCCATCTAAATCCAATAAAAGTCGGTTTAACTGTTTCGAAGATTAGCCCGTACAAACAAACTTTTAAATTTGTATTTTTATCGAGGTTCCCCCTTTAGACTTTTATTTTTCTATTGTTACCAAAATTCATCAAATAATGTAAACTAGAAGGACATATAGTAATTTTTTTTAATTTAGAAACCCAGCTAGGTATGTTATATTACATTATACGATCAATAAGTTAATAATTTTATTAAAATGGCACAATTTTATGAAAGATTTTTAAAATTTAAATCAATTCTCCACTCCAAATTTTCAATTAAGTTGTTAAAACTACAAATCGTCTCGCTTAGGTAAACGCCATTAATAATTCTATCAAATGAACTGTGAATACAGATGTGAGCAAATAATATTTCTGATTGTTCTCTAATTAAAGTTTAACCTTGAAATTTGTTCATATTCATTATATATTGAATTTCTGGTGAGATTGAATGACAATAATTAATTTAACGATATTTTTATACAGATTTTTGGAAAATATATCAATTTTATACATAAAATCAACATAAAGATTTTATCAAGGACAACTATAGTACCTAATTCTCACGTATTTAATCGATATCCATAACTTATCTAATGAACAAAAAAAAAAAAAAAAAATGTTTTACTCTGTTTAAAGCGTATAGAAATAACTTTTTTAATGATACCGTATTTATTGGGGTCAATTTTGTGGTTTAAGAAAAAAGGGGATAGTGTGACAACTGCGTGACAAAACATAAATCGTATTAAATTTATGACGCTATTCTGTTTGTAATATAGTTGTGAGAAATTTTGAAAGCGTCATTAGGGTTTGAAATTTACAAGCATGGTAGGCGTTTGACTCGGTCAAAACTTGAAATTAAAATAATATTATATTCTTATTCCGGCCAAAGACGAAATGAAAAAAATACTCGAGTCGTTTATGTTCGACAAGTGCAACACATGGCCAATGATTTTTACTGTTTGCGGAATTGAAATATATAATTTGAAACCGTACAATGGAAGGTATTCATCAGTAACTGTTCCTTTCGTGCATTTCTACGCTTAAAAAATAGAAAATATATAGAGTATCAAATCAAAATATAGTCGGAATACGAAAAAGACGTGTTTAGATTTAATACTTCGCTGACGCCGTGCGCACAATAATATTATGCACACGCATAAAACGACAACCGTTAAATAAAGTCTATGTTATGAATATTATTGGGAAACACACTCAGCTACTCGACTTTTAAGCGCGGCGGCATACATCGAGTGACTATTATTCATATTGTTCACTGCACAATGGAAAACACGCGTACTGTACTATCACAAAATGAATGGCACTTGAACTGAAGAGCCGAGTGCCTCTTTTTCGCTAAAAGTTGGTAAAAGTTCTTTAAAAAGTGTTTTTATTATACTTAATAAACTTTAGATGAAAAATTGAAATTAATAACAAAATGGTTTACACCGATGTAGTACGCCTTACAAAGTGAATGTGATATTACTTTAAGATTTTATAATTTTTCGCGATCAACACGTAATCGGCTATACTAAATTAATATCGAGAAAAATATGCTAATTTAGTATAAATATTATTTATTCTAAATAATAGAGAGATCAAAAAAGAGAGATCTAACTTCATGTTTTGCTTATAAAACGTTATTAACTGTGAAGTTATATTATAAAGAAAGTGTTTATACTTTAAATCATAACTAAGCAATTTCGTTTTCAATAAACATCTTTTACACACAGTCAACGCATTACTGTCATGTCAATCTATATGTGTAAAAAAATATATATCATATGTACTTTTATTGTGATTTATAGTCTGAGTCGTCCCACTCATTTTTATTGCTTATTAATTAATTTCAGCACTTACTTATGCGTATACAATTTAAGCATGAGACGTATAAAGTGAAGTATTTTAAGAATTATAAAAATTATAAAATTACTTAAGCGAAA
Organism: Stegophylla sp. TES_Ste_2020; assembly: GCA_025469315.1. NCBI lineage: Eukaryota > Metazoa > Arthropoda > Insecta > Hemiptera > Aphididae > Stegophylla > Stegophylla sp. TES_Ste_2020. Next base: position 13,064 of record JAIPRM010000335.1, on the reverse strand, counting down.
TCCTCATGTACTTCTTTCGAGGAGTGATGTTCTAAGGATCATTTATTAATTAAGTAAAAAATTGTCTATCGGATCAAGAATTAAATATTATATAAAAATAATATTAATTTCATGCAAATTCACATTTTAAACAATTATTAAAAAAAAAAAATTATCAACGATTTTTAAAATTTTAACAAGGTATTATAAGTAAAATCGTTTTATATTTTCAACCCATCATACCAAAAATTAAATTTGATTAGAATAAAACTTAAAAAAAAAAAACGAGATATGTTCGAAGTTTTATATTTGTCTCAAAATTTCTTGATTTTGTTTGAAATATTTTCTATCTACATTACACTATGTTAATAATTGGTGAAAATTTCGAGTTTTTAGTACTATTAGTTTTACAAATACGATTAAATTACTAAAATCGATATCATGAAATCTAGTTTATGGCATTTTTTGCGATTTTCACTCAAATTCAAAGAAGTTTTGCTTTAATTTAAGGACAATTAAAAATTTATAGACAAAATAGTTGATGCCAAAATTAAATTTCATAGATCCGAAATTATGGTTTTAAATTTAAAGGTTTTTTGTGAACGAAATGTAAAAAAAAAATTTTTTAGATATATTTAAAAATATTTATAACCTAAAATATTTGTTTTACATAGGTAATTCATCTAACATCTAACCTGCAGACGCGTACACAAGGAGGAAATTTTATGAAAATATATAAATATGTTTTATAAATTTGGATTAGGTAATAGATATATTATGTATGTAGATTATCTATGTATTAGGTATCTATGTTCTGTAAGAACCGGTCAGTTAACGAATAATTAAAAAATATTCTAATAAATTCGGGTTGGAACGTACGTATCTAATTATCCACATTTTATTAATATACTCTTCATGGGATTTTTAATTTTTCCTATTTACAAATTACAAATTTTTTCTTTTGAATCTTATCAAGAACTCGTTGGGTGACTTTTGTTTCATCTGTTCTTTTCGCATTTGATTAATAATTAATGTCCATTTATTTGAATTATGAGTGTTCAAGAAAAAAAAAAAACACTATTTATTACAATATTTATAAATAAAAATCCATTTTAAAATATAAATTTTAAATATATTTAGAAACATCAAAAAATTGAAGCATTTAAATTTAAATTTTGAAGGTAACAAGTAGTATGAACAGTGTTGTAAGGGAGGACCTAACAAGGGATGCTTTCCCTGCAACACAGCCCAGTTGTTCCCTAGTCATTTCAGGAGGTTTCTTGGACGTTGGAAACAGAGATACGACTCATGGTTCAACCACAAGGTGAGAGCAAAATGGACGCCATCGCCAGTAGTAGTTCGGATGAAAAAATCCGAAGAACAGAGGGAAAAAAATATTATCAGCAAACATTTCAGGATTTGGTAAATATTTCTACGTCTTCTGTTATTAATAATTTTTGGAATAATCTCAGGTGGTGCATTTACACCACCTGGCCCCTCCCTCCGGGCGTCCCTGGTCCTAAGAGAAGTTTGTCAGGGCAACAGGACACAGAGCCAAAATAAAGGACAATCCTGTATAAAACAGGACGTATGGTCACCCTAGGTTAGATATATATAACGATACCTAGAAAATATTTGTTTTTTATTATTATTGTATTGGTTAAAAGCACATATTGTACATAATAATAATGGGAAGAAGTGAGTTGCAAAGCATATTCGACAGGCAATAAAATATGTACCTATTAAAATAATATTTGTGCAATAATGGCAGCGTTAACGTCTTACTAACGTCAACACCTCGTGTCTGCAATGCGAGCGTGGAATAACCAGCGTCGTCGTTATAAATCACTTTTCTCTAGCGCACACATATTATTCAGAACGAGTGTTGTTTATGTAAATTGAGTGGTAAAGCCGTAACTTCCATTATCGTCGCCCGTCGTTTGTGTCGTGATGGCGTGTACAAGTGATTAATCGCGACGAAGGGGTGAGTTTATTATTGTATCATTGTACTATTATTTCGGTTTTTTTTATCTTCAACGCGTATTTATTATTTATATTAATCGCACGGCGTGACGGCGTTAAAGACACACGACGACGGCCATCAGCGTGGAGACCCGAAAAGTCGCGTCCGCCCCCTCTTTTTGAGATTAATTACGGCGCGGGGTCTCCGACCATTTATATTACCGCATACCACCTTTAAACGTGTGTGGTGTGTGTGTGTGTAAATCGACGGTCGGAAAACCGCAAAAACATTAAACGGATCACGCGAACAATGGCCGGGCAAAGTTGTGACCGCCGTGTGTAGATAGATATATTACGTCTCGGAAATAGGTGGTGGTGTATAGCGTCTCCGAATAAAAACGGAAAAAAAAAATTACATATTTACTTATAAAACACTGTATACGCGCACTCGCGTTGAAAACAATGTAGTGGAAATCATAATTACGGAATCTTGGATAGCCAGATTTCAAAATTAAAAATACGGGACAAACAAGAAATGAATTTTATCCTCCCCCCTCCAACAGTTGATTCTTTTTTAAATGAAAATGTTTTTAGTTAATTTCTATATTTAGGTTTAATAATTTTTGAATAATATTTCAATAGAATATGTTAATAAGGACGTACACTAAATAAAGTATAAATATAACATTTTTAAACTTGATAAAATAATTAAAAAAAAAAAAAAAACAAAAACAAAAAAAATTGTCTTTGAATTCTTTAGGCAATAGCCAGTAGGAATGAAATAATAAAACAAATATCACATTAATTTTATAAAAATTCGAGTATATATATTTTAACTTTACAAAATTAATTGATTGTTAAATTTCCTGATCATGCAGGTCAATCATATTTATCAGAACTTAGGAGAATGAATATCTTTTATAATATTCATTGATATCCTGAGAGTCAAAGGGATGTATTGGTAATTTTTTGAAAAACGGGACATTTTGGTGTCCCAAAGAGATTTGTCGGGACAACGGGACCTCTAGTTAAAATATCGGACTTTCCCGTATTATACGGGACATCTGGCAACCCTAACGGAATCGTATATTTTATGTACTATATTTTGACGGTGGATGCGCACAATATGCGCGTGACGTGTGTAGGTAAAAAACTGCCTTCTTTTTTTTCTCTCTCATCCAGAGTGGTAGGTCAGTAGGTGGTAGTTATACGGGGCGAGAGAAAAAAAGGCGCCGAGACCTCCGAAAACGATAATAATATACAGAAACGACCACCACTATCAATTACGCCGCCGCCGCCGCCGTTGACTGTTCAATGGAAACAACAATTAGATCAGACACACCGCGCACACACATATATATGCATAATACAAACGATAAATAGTAAGTATATGTTTAAAAGGAGTAAATTTCGTGCTTTTGTATGTGTATACGGCCGTGTTCTTCGGACCCAACAGACGTGAGTGTGCGGAGGGCGCCGCCGGCCGGCTATTGTATGTCCCTGTGGAGTCTATTATAAGAGTACTTATATACATATATTATATTATAGAGTTGCACCCTATATGCTGTTATAAACTGACACGTCACTTCACTCGCTCCCTCCCCGGGATATCTGGCAGTATTATAATGTTTAACGTTGCGGTGACTTTCGGATGAAAGTATATGTAATATAATAGTCATACATCATAAATCTATATCACTATTCAGTATTCAATAATAATAACTAATAATATGTTCTATTATGTATGAATAATATAAATACCCCGTGTGTGTGCGCCTATAAATATTATTGTTTACCCTCAGACAAGCACGCGGCTATTTATATTACAAAATATTTCAGGTACCTAATGAAATTTTGGATCTGATTAAATCGTGTAATTGTGTACGAATATTCACCGCAATAATATTATGTTTGAAATTTATTAGTTGTGAGTGTTGTGACCTATTCTTTTGGCAGTGTGATACTCAACACTAATTTTAGGTTATTTCTGTAAAAGGTAGGATATCATTAATTCGCTAAATTTTCAAAATCTGTCTGTGTAACACGTTTGTCAAAATTTTAAACCCGAAAAATATTGGACATGTCGGTAGAATGTATGAAAAGTATGAAAAAAAGTCAGCGTTAGTAAAATTTACAATAAGTATCTATGCAATATTATTGTAGTGTTTACCGGTACAGACAAAATGACCTCGGTGGCATAACCAGTAATTATTTTATTGATATAAATCGAATATTAATGATTAATGAACGTATATTTCTTAAGTGCATGAACTTGAATACGTATTTATATTATATTATATTAGTAGGTATTACGGATATTTTTTTTTAATTAGTCGTACAATAAAACAAAAAAATAATATGCGTTTACTTTTCCAAATTATGTATACCTCGGGAAAATTACAGCAAGGTGCACTGCAGTTAGGTCAACAATATAATCAGTAGAATTAAACTCAAAATCGTTTCATTATTAAATTAATATTTATGTATCTTATTTTGCACCTCTTTAATAGATCACACGAATTTTATTTTATGGAAAAATCAAAAAATTTCATCTACCAACTCAAATCTTGAACCCATCAAACTGGAAATTAAACGTATAACAATGTGTTCCGTTTCTCTTGTGAAGAACTTCATGACGTGCATATATGCGAACATGGCGAGTTTAACGAAAGTACTTGAACGAACCAACTTCATGTATTATACAGTTACTACAGTACGTTGGTATTCTATGTTGTTAGAATATTATTATCCTGATATTGTAGTTAAACATGAGCATTTTTTTTCGTTCGTTGAATGAAACTACTGATTTTTTACCATTACCATTAGTGCTTATTATATTATACATCATATTATCATCAATTTTTTCCACTACGAGCACTATGTACACTTGTCTTGGGAATCCCAAAATAAATTAAACGCGACACAGTTCAAAGTTACAAAGTCTTTTAGCAAGTAAATATTTATTGTAAACCGTCATCGTGCTAGTGGAAGTGCAGGATTTGTGAAGGCTTTCGCGCTACCACCATAGTTTAGACCGTTCATATATTGGCTTTTTGATAAATGTATTTTAAATTTACAATGTTAATTATTAAATCATGATATTATCAACAATAAATCACTGTATTAGTCCATTATATACGTAATGCAGGAATAATGCATTGTCAGTATAACACATGTAGCGCACCTAATTAGATTTTAGGTATTAAAATAAAATAATAAAAAAAAAAAATCATAGAAATAAAGTATTAATAATGTTCCGTCTTCTTCAAATACTAGTTATGTAGACATATACATTATAGCACAATTAGTTTAAGGTTAATACTACATTGTAGTTATCACAAATGAAATTATGCTGTAAATAAAATATCAGATTAATATTTAAAAATGGTTCGTTGTATACCTTTAATTATAAAATATTATAAAATTATGCGTGTCGTTATGTAACAAATTTCCACGAAAACACTCAATGAAAAAAAAAAAAAATTACTCCAAAAATGTGGGTAGGTAACCTACACAATTTAATAATAATTTTGTATTTGTATGATTTAAATTTTTATAGGTATCAGGTTTTTTCGAAGAAACTCGCCTCTTGAAGTTTATTGGACACTGTTCCAGTCTTGATTCTCTTAATGTACTACACGGGTATTTTACACGTCCATTGTTAGAAGTCGCGCGCACGATTAAAATTGCAAATTTACACAGTCGAAAAACATAGCTCAACACAATACACACGCAATGTATATTAACGTCGCCCACGCACAGTATAAACGTATATAAAACGCATCATCACGTTTTCACACGTGGTGTGTATTGCATTCAGATTGATTTTTCGTCGACTCTGACGCAGGTATGTGTTTGACGAGCGCTACCGCGGCCGGAATAAATTGGCGAACCATTATAAAACCGTATGACCGTATAAATTATGCTGGATTGTTGTGGATATACCAGACGTGCGCCGACCATATAAGTTTATTCAACCGGAAGAAGCTAGTGTTTTTACATTGATGTTTATTTTCATTTTTTTCTGTGTACAACTTTTTGTATGGAAATACTTGTTCAAAAGTTTCGATCAGCAACTTTTTGAAACCGAATTTGCCTCTAGATGGTACTTTAGAGAGGTCATTTTTTGAATTTCTCAATTCTTCGATTTTTTTTTGGAAAAAACTACCCAAAATTTGACGAAAACCACTCGGAAACCATCATTTTTTGATCCGAACTATATGAAAATTTAAACATGGATAGAAAATAATATAAGAAAGATTTTGATTAAGAGACATTTTTCTAACATTTTTTTTTTATATTATTAACTTTCTCCGTTCAGAATCGTTTTATTAATATAAGAAATGATTTATCGTTTCTTTAAAATTCAATACATCCGTCAAGAGAATCCCACCCGACGTGCGATGAACACCCCGACGAGCGAAGTACACACTTTTTTTGTTACTTTTTTGCAGTTGCATAATTTTATTTTACTCGTGTTTGAGATTTATCGTATAATAACAATATTATTAGACAGGTTCATAGGTCTCTAGAATAAGTAGAAACTTTACGTCCGATTTCTCTTTAATCTACGGCTGGTTCACATTACTCGTATTTATTATTTGTATATAGTTAAACCCAAAAATAAATCTATTATTATAATTGATCTACTATTATTTCTTGATATTTTTATAAGCAGATTTTACAGCTAATTACAGTATTCGCATAAACTACGAGATCTATATTATTATGTAACTAGTATGTTAACGGTTAACTTTAAAAGTCAATCTATACATCAGATGACTACAATAGCGATAAACAATGGGTTGACAATCTGCCAATTATTTAAAATGAACTTGTTAATCGTACGCACTAGTCCTTATATTCATTGCAGTATAGCATACAACATTCAGCCAATATACGTTTAGTCCATTTGGCATTGTAATTATAACTTGTACAATGGAAGTTTCTGTAAGCTAATTTATTGAAATTAGTAAACAGTGTTAATTTCACTTCACTATTTAAAATACAATAATAATATAATATATGACTTCGTTGTACACTTGTGTCTTCAATATTAATATTTACAATTCTTACGACTATACAATGAATAGTTTAGAACTATAGGAGTAATATATTGTATACTAATGCTAATAATAAATGCTTTGTATAATACGGCATACATTTATGGTCTAATAACGGAGTAATTAAATTGTAATAATATATTGCATACAAAGCAGATAGATAAAATGCGGCCCAATTACCGGCCGCCCCAAAATTGTGTTTCATGACCTCTCGGTACATTTCCGCAGTGATTTAATAAGTAGGTACATATGTAGTTCGTACCGATGGGGTTACGGGTGGAAACTTGTTTTTTTATTATCATTTCCTTGCTCTCGTATCACTGAAGTGTCAATGTCTTGTATTTTGCTGTTCTCAATATTATACTTATGGATTATTGTATTCAGAGGTGCAAGTATGTCGCGTATGTAATATGAAACCATATTATCGATTTTGATTTAGCACAGGAAGTGCGTTTATGTACGTTTTTTTTTTTCCTATATAGACGTTGAGTGTACGTGGGGTTTTAGATGACAATGAAATATTTTCCGGGAGTCTTCTACGTCAAAAAGCAAGTCGTTTTTGTTTTGTTTTTTTTTTCTCGTACTAGTGTCATTTTCGTAATATTTTAATTGCAATTTATCAGTCATCGTTTTTTTGACAAGTCTTTAAATGAGGCGTCTAGTTTCAAAACCAGCTATAAGCAATTTTCGAAATTTCTCATTAACAACAAAAAACGAAAATAACGTAAAATACGTCTTGGTCTATAATTTTATAATAAATATGAAATCAAAGATTTGAATGGTACACTTCATATTGTAAGTGAAAATATATTTTGTAAAAATATTATTACAAGAGTTAAATAAATTTATAGTTTTGAAATGGCTGGTTTTGTTGTGAATTTAAGCATATTATTGTTTTTGAAACTGACAATTTAATTTTTTTTTCACTTATGGCTGGTTTTGAAATTGACTTTATGAGACAGGTGATTTTTGAAACAAACACTGGGAAATTTAAGAAATACAAAACATTTTGAATTTTATGTGTATAATTACCTAATAGTAAAAAATAATAACCAAATAGAACTTAATTATAGTTAATACTTAATTTCATGAAAATTGAAAAAATTTGAGTACTATTACTAGAAAAGATAAAAATATGTGTTTAATTATGGCTTGATTTGAAATAAACATCGTTAGCTGACTGGTTTTGATACTAACCACAATTTTCTGTCCTCATTTGATATCGATTATAGCCTTGTTTGATGTTCAATATTTTTACCAACTATGTAATACAGTGTGAATGTTTGGAAAATTAAAAAAAATCCATTTTGAAAAAATTATCTTTTAGCTGGTTTTGAAACTAGACGCCTCAAATATAATACAATAAACTATTTATAGTCAAACATTAGTAATTGAATATTTCGTTTCAGCTGAATTCCAAATGAAAATCAGTTATACTACAGGGTCAGGCTGAATATTATTTTATTTTCGTCTGACGGATGAGTGGGCTTTAATTCTAAAGACTTTTTAAAAAGTCGGTCCTACCCCGTTGCATCGTATTCATCATGACCGCGTGGCGTAAAATAATTCAGTTGTCACGATGGTCACTGATGCGCGAAAATCAAAGAGAATAGTATATTATTATTATTATTTATAAAGATTTAGAATAACGCGGCGATTAATATGATAATAATAATAATAATCCGGGAGCCGGAAAGTATAAAATATCGCGAAAGGTATACAATTATTATTATAAGGGCCTGGGAAACGGTCTCTCAGAGGCCGACGGGAGCGCCAAAGTTATAAAAGCTTATCGTAAGCCACGTCGCGTCGTCATCGCGCTTCGGTTGGATCGAACAGCCGCGGCGGCGGTGATAATATATATATATATATTATATGAAATAAACCGATTAAAAATGCGCTTTAATAAACTGTGAGAACGGCAAACACGTTTTCCGATTACGTATGCCGCCGCCTCGTTTTGGGCGCAAATGCGAGTTCCTTGTACGCGAGAGACCAGCAGCAGCCGTTTGACATCTGCTGTGATTTACACACGTCGTCGGTGTGGCGTTATCGGTACACTGCTGCCACGTGTAGTCGGGGGGGGGGTCGCCGCGCCGCTGATGTATTATTTAAAGCTCCTGCCCCGCCCCCCCCACTCCTCCTGTCACAGTTACCACCGGTGACGACAATAATATTTTAATCCAAAACTGCAGGGATGATTTCAAACGTCGTGTCGTATCGAGGTATACGTAGATAAACTTAATTATATAGAAATTTTTATTATTTTAAGTATCCGAAGAAACCCCTCCTCATCCTCCCTCGTGAATAGGACTCTTTCGTCTCATTGATAATATACTGCAGAGTGTCACAGTATAATTTTACAAATGCAATAACTTTTACTGATTTTGAACTCGTTTTTAGGTTTTGAGCGGAGCGAAAAAAATGATGTTTATTATTATTTTTTCCCCGTTCTGTTACCTCTTTTGCGAATAGAAATACTAATTCAAAAGCCATGATCAGCCACTTTTTGAATCAACATTTGGCTCTAGATGCTACTTTATACTTAGCATTTTTCGAAATTCGCATTATTTCATAGGGTATACACTTGTCGTCATTGTTGAACGCCTACATCCTACCCAAGACACCTTCTAGACTACTGTTTACAGACTTATCAATCTGTAAGCAGACAATAGTGTAACAAAAAAATAGTGTGTGTGGTTAGGGTGAGAAGGCAATTTTAGTCTTGGTCAGACGCTTTATGGATTTTTGCACATTATAAGGCATAACAATATTACTTTCATACGTGTAGTTTAACTAATGAAATATATTAAATATTAAAATTAAAATGTATTCAATTTAATTAATTAATTTAATCTTTATTTCTTTCATTTATATGTTTTTGAAAATTGTACATAATATGACACATACGGATTAGACTTTTGGTATAACTTTAAAATATAAATTTCACAGTTTATTATTATTTAACCAATTATAATAATTAACTTAACTTAAATGTTTAATAATTGTGACGTTCAATCATAATATTATAATCGTCTGAACCAAAGAGCGCAATATGTTAACTAAACGTAAACATGATCGGTGTAAATATAATATTGTTGTTGTGAATCGTTATGGACTAATTATTGAAATAGTGACAGAACAAGTTATACAAATATTACTTAGGGCAGAAGAGGGGGAAACATCTCGGAAGTAATTAAACAAAGTATGTACCACTGGTTTTTGTTTCTATAATTATTACTGTCCAGCCTTGCTACAGATCGGAGTAATTTTGACGGACTGGCCACATTAGAATAAAGTAATTAAATAAGCATTAACGATGTATCATAATTTAAACGGTCAAATAAGAATGAAAGTAGATATATTATATTATAGGTTTATTCTAAATAGTGTAAAGTAATAATTAACCACACACGATTAATGTTATAATATCGCTGTAAATTATAGCTCATAAATTAACTTTATGATTGTAGTACGATTCATTTTACACAGTTTTTATTTTATTGTTATAAGTCGACGCAGGCGCGCACTCAGGATTTTTTTTTTTTTTAGTAGGGGGACATTTTTCTAACACTTTTTTTTTTATTATTAATTATTTTTTCCTTTTCTTTATTTATTAGATATAAAAATCTAAAATAAAGTATATACAAGAAAGCTGGAGGCATACTTTGCATACGGATATTTTTCGCTCTTTGGGTCAGAAACTCTTGGTGGGTGTGTTGAAGATAACGACTATTATTGTTTTTTATTTATATTATTAACTTCCTTCGTTCACAATCGTCTTATTATTCTACACACACACCAAGAGTAACTGAGCCGAGAAGCGAAGAATATTCGTGGAGCAAAGTATGTTCAGTTTTCTTTAAGCTTCCCTTTTTTTCTAAAGTAAATAATATAAGCAAATTAGTGAATAAAAGTAGCAACATTTTAATATATTTGTGATTTATTGATTACAAATCAATAATCTTAATAACGTATAAACTACTAACATAGAAGAAAAAAATTTTTGGGTTAGGTAGCCCCAAAGTCACTCCCTTGGACAATAGAAAACCAATTCATCGATAGTGTACTTATTAATATTACACAAACTCGGTTCCTCTTTTCGTGTTTTCACCGAGGTCGTCTCTGGATCCGCCACTACTATTGGGAATATAATATAATATAATAACAGATTATTATTATTATTATTATTGAAACGATAAGAGAACACACGCACACCTGTAATTCATCTGTTTGTCATCAGCTCTCGCGCGGGTGACGAGGCAGAAACGTGTCCCCCCCGCTAGCCACGTCATATTGACGATAAATTTACTATTATTACTGGACACGGTTTAAGAAAGAATATAATAATATCTACGAGACTCCAATGATATGTAATGAAAAAAAAAAATATTTAAGAAAACGGCGTGCTCGAGGTCGTCTCCCGCGTACACACGTAAATGTGTGTTTTTACTCTCCATCGTGTGTCCGTCTATAAAAAATTAAATGCAGGAAACGATTAAAAAAAATTATTTATTTATTTTTTTTAATTAGAACAATCGAGCGCAGCAATTATTATAATACGCAGATATAAGAAGTAGGTGTATTGGAATAAACGAGGAGAAAAAAAATATCAACGAGATGCCCTCGAACACGTTATTGTCGTATTACGTATCGACGGACGTGTTTTTTACTTCCCGACCACCGGTGTCCATTGCGATCGACGCGTGCGGGCGAGACACTTTTCGACCAAAAACGTACCCTTCCCTTTTCGGCCGATTCACTTTTCGACCAAATTTTGAAAAAGGTCGATTCCCTTTTCGACCAAAAACGTACCCTTCCCTTTTCGGTCGATTCACTGTTCGACCAAAAAATATTATTAAATAATAATTATAAGTTTTTATGTAGAAAAAATAATTTTTGTTAGTTATTACGAGTATTAAATATAGTAGTAGGTTACAAATAAATAATGATAATAATTACATATAAGACTTCATGTTATACATATCATAAAAAAATATTAAAAAATGTATAAGTTGTATAAAATATATAAATGAATACCTAATAATATTTATAAAAATAATTTTTAATTTCAATAAAATATAGAAAAGTATGTTAATAATTACAATTTTATTCCTGTCATAATTCATTTTTTTTTTTTTTTTACTCACTTTTATTAGCACTGTTTAGGTTAGGTTGCAGGTTCACTACTTTTTAAAGTAATTATATGAAACCAACTTAACAAAATCATACCTAGAAATGTAAAAGTATACAAATATTTACTTTTAGGTAATAATAAAGCATAGCTATATACTGTACCTGTTGAGTTATCTGTGTATAATATACAATATACTATATTGTATATTAAACTTCTTTTTTGGTCGAAAAGTGAATTCGGTCGAAAAGGAAAGGGTACGTTTTTGGTCGAAAAGTGATTCGGCCGAAAAGGGAAGGGTACGTTTTTGGTCGAAAACGGCCACGCCCACGCGTGCAATATAATTCGTGACAGGTCGCACGTCTGTCGTCGGCGAGACGAAAGTATGGGTCACGATGACAAATCTGACCGCGGTATCCTTGTACACGCGGGACACGTCATATTAATATCATGCGAGTATTGTAAAAAAAACGTTCATCCGTACACACCTTGCAAACGAGTAAAATTAATATACGCGTTCAACGGATCGGATTATGAACGACGCGTGTAACGCACATGTTCGTACGGATTCCGAGAAACGCGACAAAACCCTTTTGAACACGTTACACACATGGCCGTGTTCCGGACGTACGTTTTTTTTTTAGATTCTGAACGAAGTGAAGAAGCTTATGATTTTACAATGATGTTTATTTATTTATTTATTTATCTCTTTCTGTGAACACTTTTTCGTATAGAAATACTTGTCCGAAAGTTTCGATCGGTATCTCTATAGAACCGGAATCACACCCAGATGGCACTATAGAGAGGTCATTTTTCCAATTTCTCAATACTTTTTCCAAGCGCGGTGAAAATATGTCGAAAAATTAACGAAAAACGGCAAAATTTGCAGTTACCGGCATTTTCGTAAAATTGAAAATTTATTTTTA
>JAIPRM010000334.1:34050-62113 GCA_025469315.1 Stegophylla sp. TES_Ste_2020 | reverse complement strand
CAAAAAGTTATTGATCGAAACTTTTGGACAAGTATTTCTATACGAAAAAGTGTTAACAGAAAAAAATAAATAAATAAATAAACATCATTGTAAAAACACTAGCTTCTTCACTTTGTTCAGAATCTAATACCATGTAATACAACTATTACACTTATTGTTTATTTTATAATGTTTATTCATTTTTTAAAGTATATACTTATTTTATTCTTATTATTTTAAGTTTGTTTTTTTTTTTTTTTTTTGTTCAATAAAGTTTTAAATAAAAAGGTTTATTTTGTAAATCAGTGTTTTATTATTTTTGAGTTACGCGACCCCTAGTCAAAGTGATAGCGACTTGCTGATTGAAAAACGCTGACTTATAAACATTTTCTATCATTAACATTTATTATTTCAAAATGATGTTTATATTAAATCATAGAAAAATAACTAAGCTTTAGTAATATAAAAATCGTTTTTCATTTTAAGTATTTTAAACTAATATGTACATAAATGAATGAAGACGCGTCGATAAAATACATGTACTGAAATAGACGGACAGCCAACTGATGAAACCTGTGAAGTCATCCGTCATTTTTGAACGATGATAATAATCAAATGAGGTGACTGATAATATTGTTAACAGTATTCAATTTTTAATAAAACTAAGTACAAACGATTTAGCTTTTGTTCATTAATTCCTTGGATAGTCTTTTAATATAATTTGGCAGACTATTTTAAAACTGTATTGATGCTCTTGAAATTTAGTCTGTTTTGATATTTAGCAAGTAATTTGTTGCAATTTAATACATGTATTATTGAAAGAAAATGCATAAAAAAATTGATTATAAATATGTTATTTTACTTTAATTTATTCTCACAATTGGTTAGGTAAAAACTAAAAAAATACATATGAACCAATAAATTGTTTTTAATGATAAAATGTTTATTTGTTGAAGATATTAGGTAGTTAACAAAAGCACTAAACAATTTCGCAACAACAGAATAGACTTCAATGTCTGAATAATGACATTTTATTGAGAGTATAAAAAATAATAATAATTAATAAGTAAACAAGTACAATATTCATAGTAGTTTAAACATGTAAATATATATATATATATTAAAATATAATTGAAATTTGAAATCATAAAAATAAATTTAGTTATAACATATAAGCTGTCGTTAATTTACAAAATAAATGCATATTATTTATTTGATCAAAATACACAAAAAATTATTTAAAACATGTTTAAAAAAAGTTTAAAAAAAATAATAAAAAAATGTATATGATTCAATAAAAGTAAAAAATAAAATAATAAATAACATACCACTAAAAGCAAATATAGCTGTTAAAAAAATAATATAATTTTTGTATCAACCACTAATTATTTTTCATTGTAATAATTATTAGATATTATAAGTAAACCAAATGCTATAATAACTAAATGTTAATTTATTAAAAAAATAAATAGTAACAAAATATAATATATTGTACTGTGCTAAAATCCGACACAGGTTGTGCTATATACATAATATATATATTATGTGTATATGTGTCAATAATATTGAATAGTAACTGTACAAAAATAAATGTATCAAAAACTCAAAATTAGGGGATAAGCTATTGTATTTTATAGAATAGTGAATAATTTATTAAACAATATAATAATTATTACATTATAAAATGATTATTATTAATATCTTAACATTGAATAATATGTTAGGGAAAATAACTAAAATTGTTCTAACTAGAAATATTAAATTTGATCAAAAATATACAATACAAAATCAAATGTGAAAAAAAATTGTTTTGTTTTTAAATAATGTTAATAGTACATATTATTAACATCAAAATGATACTCAAGAGTATTAAATAACCCTTCAGAAAACTTTTTACAAAAATTTGATTAAAAAGTGAAAAAGAATATTGTTTAATTCATTCAACAATGTTTTTAGGTATCATAATTTCAATTCCAAATTGAAAATTATAATACAATTATTAATAGCATAATATTTGCTATTATTTTACACTTGGACATAAATATATACTAATTTTTTTTTACAAATAAAAACAACTAAATTTTTAGTTTATCACAAAAAAATCATTACAATTTAAAACGATATTTATAAGAACTGTCTGATATGTATTAATATCATTTATATTGAAATACATTTTTGATAGTGATAATAAAGGCAGTATATGTATTAAAAAATAATGTACTGCCAAAATACAATACAAAATACTGAAAATACTGAAATTTAATTTAAAATAACCAATCTATTCATTAAATAATATCAATAGTTATACAATTCTCGCAGAAAACTAATGTAACTTGCCTTTCTATCCTTATACAATGAATATAAAAATACTAAAGATATAATTTGAATTAGAAACCTCTAAGGCCAATCCAATAATTATTACATTTGATTTAGGACCATTCCTAACCTAACATTCAATTTAATTCTACAAAAATGTAATTTTATTATATTTTTCTTAAATTATATAATATGATTGTAAGGTTTATATTTCATTTCAAGTCAATTTCATAATAAATATTTGGTGTTTTAACACAGTCATGGGGAATTATTCCAAGGACAAAAACTGACAAAAAGATTATTTCACATAAATATCAACACAAAATAATATGATTTTTATACATTCAAACTAAAATAAACTATTTTAAAGTGACCTTATCCCCTTCAATATGTAAAACAAAACAAAACTTGATAGTTTATTTCAATAGGTATTATTGAAATATTTGTAGCTAAAACCCGGAAGACTGAAACTCGAGAATAAAACTTAAATTTAAAAAAACCATGGCAATTTTCATTACTTATATCTTTATGTTTGTTTTTCAATAATTTAAAGTAAGCGACATCGGCCCTTCTTTTTCTTTTTAACCTGTAAAGCAGCTCTAGTTGAAGTTTCAAAAACTTCACGTACACCCTCCTTACTTTTAGCTGAACATTCCAAATACGCAAATGCATTGATTTTTTCAGCCATTGCTCTCCCTTCTTCTGGCCTTACGGGTTCTTGTTTCATCTTGTTCAACTCACGAATTGTATTTGGATCGTTACGCAAGTCTTTTTTGTTACCGACCAATATAATTGGCACATTTGGACAGAAATGTTTCACCTCAGGTGTCCATTTCTCTGGGATGTTTTCCAATGAATCAGGCGAGTCTATAGAGAAACACATAAGAATGACGTCCGTGTCTGGATACGACAATGGCCGTAGTCGGTCATAATCTTCTTGACCCGCAGTATCCCACAGTGCTAATTCTACTTGTTTACTATCTACTTCTATGTCGGCTACATAGTTCTCAAACACGGTCGGAACATATACTTCTGGAAATTGATCTTTGGAAAATACAATTAACAGACAAGTTTTGCCACAAGCACCATCGCCAACAATAACTAATTTTTTTCTAATGGCAGCCATAATCTAAAATAAAGAACGATACAGTTTGTAATTATAATATCCCAAGTATAAAAATATGTAAAAGCGTACAAAAAAAATAACAATTTAGTTGGCCAACTTAAACTCATATAAATGTACACATACACCCTATATTTATATCCACACACACACGAAAATAACAAATTGGCAAATCAGTATGAAAAACCATAATAAGGTATCAAAAAAAAAGTATTCTGAACTTACGGAAAATGTATTTAAATTCGACGTACAACCAATGTAATGTTCTTGCTTTTTCTATTTAAGTAAATGAAAAACAATTTAATTGAAATTGAAGTGAAAATAAAAATAAACAAAATTTATCAGATATCAATGTTTACTTTTTTTTTTATGTAGAGTAAGCAAACATAACCTCAAATTTAATTAAATTTAATAAGTTCTATGATAATAAAATTAAGTTTTGTTTAAAATATTTTCGCGGTAAATTATATAGAATTTATACTTATAGCTTTCATCTAATTTTTAATTTTTGGGGTAAAAAAAATTAAACTTCAAGTTTAAAAGTGAAATGCGTAACTCGCTTCATTGTAGTATTCATTTTTCCAGTTAGATAATAATTATGCACATAGGTACGAGGTATTATCTATATATTATATAAAATTCTTTGTATGTATATTTGTTTGGATTTAACTCAAAAGCTATCCATCGGAATTTAATGTTTTTATTTTATATATTCCTCATGACTCCAGAAATACTATAGGCCAGTGCCGTATTTAAGGAGTTGCGACAGAGGACTGTTGACTCGGGTGGTTGATTATGAGGAGACGGCTGATTGATTTTATGTATATTTGCATTAATTTAATCCTATCAAAACTTCATTCAATGAATTTGAGATCCAGAACGAAGTGTAGAAGCTAATGTTTTTACAATGTACTTACTTCAAAATTGGTCGAATGGCGTCTAAAAATTTTATGAAGTGTGCTCGTGACTTTTTTTAGTAGTTGGTGAAAGTTTTAACTTTCTTGCTCCATTATTTTTAAGGTAATGTCAAAAAAATAAAATCCAATTTATAAAAATTTGGGTTATACCGTGTTTTGTTAATTTTTGGATAATCTAGGCATGCGCTTAGAAAAAGTATTAAGAATTTTAAAAAATAATCTCTTAAAAGTACCAACTAGATAATATTTTCGATCTATATAGTTACTGATCGAAACTTTTGGATTAATATTTCTACCTAAACTCGTGATTACATACATGCGAAAAAAAACAGATTTGTAAAACCAATATATTAGTTGCTATCGCTTAGAATCTAAGAAAGAAAAAAAAAAAAAAAGAGTGAAAAAATAAACATCATTGTAAAAACACTAGCTTTTTCACTTCGTTCAGATTCTAAAAAGGCCAAACAGATTTTGCACCATGGATATACTTCGCTTTTTGAGTGGGATGGATATCCTTGGTGGGTGTATTAAATTTTAAAGAAACGATGAATAATTTCTTCAATAAAATGATTCTGAGTAGAGGTTCAGTGATTTTACAATACGAGCGTCTAGAGACAGCAGCTCACTTTGAGTAAATTTCTGATCAGTTCAAATTGGATTTCTCATCAATTTTATTAATATTCTTCACTCATCGGATCAAATAATGTTGGTGGGTGTGTAGAATTTTAACGAAACGATAAATTAATTCTTCAATAAGACAATTCTGAACAAAGGGAGTTAATCTTAATAATATGAAGAATAATGGTAGTATACTTTAGCCGGTTCTGGATTAGTAGGCTGCTCGCCGTCCAGCCACCCAGATAGTGTAATCACTGATAGTGTTATCATGTATCTCGATTTTTTCCATAGATAATATAAATATGGATGGGATATATTCAATTATTGAGGCCATTATATTATGCAGTAGTTTTGTTAATGATAATTAGAGACCTAATAAGAAAGAATTTTACAAAATTCAACTCCCAAGGAGGTTAAACGGATAAAACTGGGATACGTTATTTCATGTCCCTATTTTTTGGAAATTTAACATAATTAATACTCTGTTGTTTAAATAATGAAATATCAATTAGCTAACTATCCAAAATTTAAACCCTATGGGGGTTAAAAGGGTAAAAATTGAAAACATTATACCTTTGTCCAATTTTTCGGAAAGGGGTTAAAAGAAAAAAATATATTAAAATTAGTAGGATTTTTTTCATAGATATGGTTGTATCATCATGTAGATGCGCATTATTTCATAGGGTTGAAACAACATAAAATGTGTTTTCACGTTTATATAATTTGTTGAATTTTAGGGCCGGTAAAGTACCGTAATGTTTTTTGTTCGGTCTATATTGTTTTTTAATGGGTAGAGTTTTTTGTTTAACGAAGTACACGGGTACAGCTAGTTACTTCAGGTACTGGATAAGCAAACGACTTTAACGCTTTTAGACCAATAAGCTGGAGTGAAATTCACCTAGTTCTGGTCGTCCAATTTTAATTTTAAAAACACATATGAATTATTTATATTCAGTTAATAATTTATTTTTATGTTAGTTTTTTAACAATGTGTACACATTTAAATGTATCATACTAAATAACTAAAAATTTAAATCGAAAATAGGAAGCCAAAAATTGTAAATATGTTTTCGAAATTAAAATTGGACAACAAGAACTAGGTGAATTTTACTCCAGTTTTTTAGCAGTTTCATTAGTTTGGAAAGAGGACGATTATTCATACGATTAATATCGATACTTGCATGCGCGTATGAGAATTTATGTATTCTCGGAACAGCCATAACGATTATTGCTCAGCGACTATTTTATATTATTATATTTATAACTGTTATCCATCAATTGATGGATAGCAAAAATAATTTCGAATTTTATTACACAAACATTCTCAAGCCAAGTCTAGTGAACTCTTGTCGATGGTCATGGTTATTATTTTATTTAGTTATATTGTGTTATAATACGTACCTATACTGACATTATAACATAGGCGTGACCCGACCTTGTTCGCAGAGGCAGCATAATTTATGAGTTATGACCGACACCAAAAAATGTAATACATTTAATTACAAAACTAGCAGTTGATATCCATAGACGCAAATAGAGGCCAACCCCCCCCAAAAAAAAAAAAAACCAATATCCTCCAGATTTTTTGGAAATTGCATAAAGATAATGTCCTTTGCGAAGGGGGTATTAAATAAATTAACAGGTTAGCCCCCGAAATATTTTATACTAATTGCATTTATTGTTTAGTACTAAACGTGTTCACTTTATTATTCCTTACATCTGTATCTTACTAGTTACCAGTACCTAATTTTAAAATGTTGTGTAGTTCAACAAATTAAAAAAAGTGAGTACTTCGCACGTCGGGTTGGATTCTCTTGACGAATGTATTGAATTTTAAAGAAACGATAAATCATTTCTTCAATAATAAGATTCTAGATAGATATTTCCTAATATCTGTCTGTATTTTCTCCGATTTTTTTTCAATCAAACCCTTGTAAAATGTTAAATTATTCGTCTATAAGATTTTATTACACCAAATTATTCGCAATGAAATTCTCGATCTAAGCACCAAATTTCAAAACATCGATTTGGTCAATTTTCTTTTATGTACGTTAAAGTGCGCAATTTTAGGTAAAACTAACGAATTTCGTCGAAACTCTAACTTCAAACAGGTATAAAAAAAAAGTTGACACACGATTTTTGAGATTTTTTCAGGTCAATTAAACATATATGTCAGTTAGGTCATATTAAAATTTCAAGTCTTAATATCAAAAATCAAAAATTTATTATATTAAAACTAACAAAAAATGAGAAATTTCCAAAATACTGTACGTAACTCAAAATTGATCAAATAATTTTGAAATTTTTATGTGACGTTTTCGTGACATTTTCAGTAATAAGTGAAAGTTTCAGGTTCTAGCTGTATTATTTAGAAATTATGCTAAAAAGCAATTTTCTGTTTTACAGAAATTTCGGTAATAGCATATTTTGTTGTTTTTTATATATCACTACAAATGGCTGATTTTTGCTTTATAACTGTATAAGTTTTGGCATAAGTGCCTTGAGTTAAATTTGTTAGCAATGTTAATGGTGTAAGCGACATAGTTGAGAACTGTAAGTGACAGAGGTAGAATGAAAATCGTTGTAAACTACATGAATGTGTGAATGTAAACGACTTTGGAGTAAAAAGTTAGTGACATACTTTAATTTTTAGCTCTTTCTTTCATCATAAGTACCAAACATAATTCAGTACTTTAGTATATAATAAACATAAATTATTTTATATGAACTTATTCCAAATCAAATTATGCTAATCTTAAAACAAAAATTACTAAAATTCATCAAATATTAACTTTTTTAAATGTTTTTTTTTTGTGTTCTTAAATAATTCTTAAAATATTGCTTATGCCTTTTTACCTATTAAGGCTCGATATTCTCATACAACATACATATTTTACAAACCAATTATAAGTTTTTTAGCTCAAATTAAGTCTAGACAGTCTTCTGATAAGAAATTAAATAATTATCTACGTCAATACATTTAAAATTCCACTAATTTCAAAAGCCATTAAATATAATTTCTATACGCAAATACTTTCTTGCTCTTTTTTAATTTTCAATTTTGAACAAATTGTAATTTAAATTAGTATATTATAAAATAAATAAAATATGTAATTTTTTTTTTAAATACCCATGTATAAAAGATTTAATCTTAAATTTTTTTATCAATATTATACAATTAGTTCCTATTTAACAAGATAATTCTATATATTAGGATGATATCAATAAAACACTCTCACAGGTTAACCATAGAATACATCAGTATGATTGAAATATAATTTTTAAATATAAATAGTTATATATAATTATTACTTCCATTACTATTCATGATCTATGAATAATGACAGAAGTCAACAGCTTATTATTGTTTGTACTTGTATAAGTAACAATTATGTTTATACAATTGTAAAGCAAAAGTAGTATTATTGATTTTTAATAAAAAATTATTTATAAATATGTAGGTAGGTAATAGAGAGCACAATTTTGGGTCATGATGGGTGTATTGTAACATAGACAGTTGGTACATATATTACAGAATAAATTATTCTATGCATATATTATGTATTACAACATAATTAATTTCAAATAAAAAACAATTTTCTATTTTAAAAAACACAGCTAAAAATATATCTTTTAAGTTTTAAAATTTATTTTTTTATTAATATAAATTTGTAGCAAAGATAAAATCACACTAATTAAGGTATACTTAGTAATAATTTAAGTTGTTTTTCTATTTTGCACCAATAACATCAAACTGTTCATACTTCATTTAACAATTTAGTATTAAATACCTTGATACAAACCTTATTATTTACATTATACACTAAGCAAACTTATTTTTAATTCAAGTACTTACTGTTAAACTTTTATTATTTATTCCAAGAAACCCTGTTTGAAGTGATCATAACAATATTTTATCACTTACAAGTTGCAATGTAGTCTTCAGAATACATTTTTATTAAATTAATATTGTATTTATTTAAATATTACTAATACATGTAAAAAAATAACGTTTGAAATAATAAATCAGAAAAGTGATGTAAATCAATGAAATTTACAGAAAATGAAAACTAGATCTTTTTTACAATACATTTTGAGCTATACATTTGTATAACTTGTAGTAGGTATAGCAAATATTAATAAATACCTGGTTTATAATATACTATGCAGGCATACTTAGATCTTCACAGCTGGAGAGGAAAAATTTAATTTTAAAAATTAAAACTGCATAAATTCTTTGGTTATCTAGAGTATAATTATTATATCTGTTAAATACGTATAAATCAATTCAAATAATTCAATTTGGTTCAATATACCAAATTCTTTCATTCTTACATCAGATAATTGAGTAGATTTACTGCTTTTATTTATAGCAATTAGTAACATATTGTAATTCATTTCAATGGCATTGATGGCATCTGCTCGACGAGTTCATCTTCTTAGGCCAGCATGTAGAGTAAAACTTTCCTCTAAAAAGCTGATTTTTAAATGAATAGTACCGAAAATATAACTATCTACATAATAAACTGTAGAGTAATAGTGAACTTTATGTAATAAGATTCTATGTTAACTGTTTAAATGTCAAGTGTTATAATAGCTATCAAGTGTCATAATATGTTATAAAAGTAATTTACATTGACATTTACAAATTACAATGACGTATTATAAAAAAAAAAAAGGAAGTGAAATAAAAATAAAATATTTCTAAAATAAAATTATTTGTGTACATTATTCAGACTATTTTTGGGTAGCAATTTGCTTTGTAAGAAAAAGAAAATATAAGCAATCATAACATTTGACAACAAAATATTTCTAAAAGATTAGAATTGCCTATAATTTTAAAATATAAAACTCATATTATACTAATCATATTTTTAATATTTAATTACATACCTATACACCTAATACATATTATTACTATTAAAAAAATAATATATAATATATTATGACATTTATAAGAAATACCTAATTTTAAAAACACCTGATTTTATGACACTTGACCAAGGTTCATCCTTCATTATAATCTAGTTACAAAATATTATTAATGTATATTTTATGCATCATGTTCAGGACTTTAATACTAAAATGTTAATGAGAATGTTTTTGTATAACATAAATTTATATTTAATAGTAAACTTGTTTAAACAATTACTATAGTTACTAAACAAATAATTAAGCAGGATTTCTGAAATCTAGTTCACTCAATTCTCCATAGTTAAAAAATAAAATGTACCTACATAAGGTAGCAGATATCGCTGGGAAGGCAGCTGTCTACCTTGCCATCATTGTAGACACGCCTATGTATATAAGTTAACCTGAATTTATAAATTACCTCATTAAAGATTAAAAGAAAGGATATATAAAAATATAACTTATAAGGGTATATAAAAAGGATAGCAGAAAATATCAACATACCTACTTAAAAATTCTTGAATTATCAGTAAACAATAAATATCTATATCAAGTCCAATACAATACTATAATAAAGAACAGATAAAATATTTTTATCAAGAATAATTATAGGTAATGTTTTTAAAATTTGTAAACAGGATTGTTGGGGTATAGTGTAGATATATATTTATAATTATTTCTGAATTAATATTTATAAGGAATATGTCAAAGAATAGGTATAAAATAAAATTTGAAAAAAATATACTGGGTAAACAAATCTAATCTATTTTTTTTTTTAAAAAGGAATTTTCAAATCTTCTATTTACCTACTTAAAAAAACATTTCAGCAGTATATATATGTGTATATATATATATATAAAGGTAAACATAGGAATTTTTAAAAAACTGATAAATAAATAGACATACTAATATCATGTTAAGTTAGGCACATGTAGGCTGCTGTTTTAGTCACCATGGTTATACATATGAAACAATAGAATACTCAATACTTGATAATGACTCAT
This sequence comes from Stegophylla sp. TES_Ste_2020, assembly GCA_025469315.1. NCBI lineage: Eukaryota > Metazoa > Arthropoda > Insecta > Hemiptera > Aphididae > Stegophylla > Stegophylla sp. TES_Ste_2020. The sequence continues at coordinate 51,245 of JAIPRM010000334.1, read as the reverse complement.
TTCAAACACAAGTTTTAATAATACCTAATAAAACCTGGGCATTAAAAATAAATGTAATTAAAAATCTAAACTTTTATTAGTAAACTTCTTAAAAAGTACAAGCATATAAATATTGATTAATGAACAAACGTAATAATATTTAAAAAAAAAACTAAGCTAAGGAATACATCATTGGATTCCTGGCACAGCAGGTCCATAAAAAGAATAATATATATATTATTCTTATAATATATATGTATACAGGGTGTATTATGGAGAACTGACAATTGTACACTGAAATTGCATTGAAATATGTCAGATCTTCGTGATACACCCTGTATATATATTTACGATACAGAAATATTTCATTATGTTGAAGGTAGCGAAAAATGAGTCTCATTAAAATTTTCAATTATTTTGTAGTTTCAACTTTATTTTTACAGAACAGTTATTATAATATAAAAAATAAAGTTAAAATAAGTTACAAAATGCACTATGATTAGTGATAACCCAATAAAAATTCTCCCCAACAGTTTTGCTTTGTACATATTTTGGCAAACAATAGGAATACATGATTATAATTATAGTGTTTATTATAGAAAAATAAAACGATATATTTTGTCTTGCACCATGATTTATATAATCAGGTTTCTTTGTTTTAAATGCTGAAAATCCTTAAAACGACATGGTAATTTGAAAAATTGTATAAAAATATGATATATTTTATTTTCTAAGTAGATTTTTATATTCTCAATTTAGACATCACTTACAACAAGAAACATTTGCCTTTCTTCTTTTTCTTTACTTGTAGTGCGGCTCTTGTCGATGTTTCAAAAACTTCACGAACTCCTTCTTTGCTCTTAGCAGAACATTCCAAATAAGCAAATGCATTGATCTTTTCGGCCATTGCCCGTCCTTCTTCTGGCTTCACAGGCTCTTGTTTCATCTTGCTCAGCTCACGAATTGTATTTGGATCGTTACGCAAGTCTTTTTTGTTACCGACCAATATAATCGGCACATTTGGACAGAAATGTTTCACCTCAGGTGTCCATTTCTCTGGGATATTCTCCAACGAGTCAGGCGAATCTATGGAGAAACACATAAGGATAACGTCCGTGTCTGGATACGACAATGGTCGTAGTCTGTCATAATCTTCTTGGCCCGCTGTATCCCAAAGCGCCAATTCTACTTGTTTACTATCCACTTCTATGTCGGCTACATAGTTCTCAAACACAGTTGGTACATATACTTCTGGGAATTGATCTTTGGAAAACACAATTAGCAGACAAGTTTTTCCGCATGCACCATCGCCGACGATGACGAGTTTCTTACGGATTGCTGCCATTATGTCGGAGGAATGTTATGCTTATCAAAAAAAAAACTAGGCGTTGGCCCTGTTCCGAATTTTAACTACAAAATCAGTCACAACTATACGGTTGTACACACTTTTTAAAATAAATATAAACTTTTAAACGAAATGCAATTGATTACAAGTTCACAATTAATCGAATGGCAAAACTAATTAAAAAAAAGATCGGAGCAAATTACGGAGTGAATGAGCTCATCGCGATCGACAATTATTGGATAATTTATCATTTTATATTCGGCGAGCCACTGTTTAACCTGAACGACACTGCACTCAACCGACGTTTTATCCACACCAGACGTGGGTAGTACCATTGAATAGATTAGTCAGTATGCCCAATATTCTGAAGTAGTGCTATGACTATAATCTTTATTACTATGACGCTAAATAGCAGCCTGCTGCAGCTGTTAAATGATAATATAATCCAATGTCATTTATACTTGAACGCGCCCAACATCCAAGTCTATAGGCATAGGCCATAATATGAAATGTTTTTAAAATGACTTGTTGCTCCATTATAGCTTAATATATATTTTATTACTACAATAATAACATTACTATGATGTTTCTTTTAGATTCTGAGAGGAGCAAAGAATATATTGTTTATTTATTTTTTGTTATGTAAACACGTTTTCGTATAGAAATACTTGTCCTAAAGTTACGAACAGTAACTTTTTGAAACCGGATTAGCCTCAAGATGGTACTTTAGAGAGATTATTTCTTGAAATTCTTGATTGTTTTCTCAAAATTTGATAAAAAGGATTCGAAAACTATCTTTTTTTAATTCAAACTTTATGAAAATTTAAACACAGATAGATAATAATATGAGAAATATTTTGTAAAAAACATTAAAAAAATATTTTTTCTAATCAAAATGTTATTGCAGTTATTCAGCAATCGACAGACAAAATAATAATTAATATTTATTATTATATAATAGTTTATTTTTATGGGATTGAACAAAGTAATTAACTAGATATTTTGTTGTAAGTATTAAAATATAAATGTGATGAGTAAAAATAGTATAAGGGGGTAGTATGGGGGAGTATGCCACTCAGTGGCGCACCCAGAACGTTGGTTACGGCCGTTAAGGGGTTATATACCCTTCCGAAATATGTTTATTAGGTATAACGTATTATTACGAGTACGTCAATTGTTTTGTTTTACTTATAATGTTTGTGTGTAAGCTTATATGTTTTCAGAATATTTTCAAAATTTCAGGTTCTTATATACATTGTGTTAAAATTTCAGTATTCCTACTATCCATCTCTCCAATTTCAATATTGTTTTTAATATTATGCATTTTTGTTTTTTTTTTTAAATACAACGGTATAAACCGACTTTTGCGAAAATCATTAACTCTGAAGTTATAGTAATTTGAAGTTTGCTGACGTTAAAATTTTGGGTTATCATTTGCAAAAGTTTATTATTATTTATTATAATTATCTTTTTTATGAAAATTAATTTTTCTTATAACTATATTAATCCCAGAGTGGGATTTTATATCCAACTGAAGAATATTTGAGGAATGTTTTTGAATTGTGAAGTAATAACGGCGTGTAGACTTAGTTTACTTTAGTTTTACAGTAATAATGGGAGTAACGTTTCTAAAGCGTTAAAAACAATTGATTTTCACCAATTTTGATTCGTGACATTGTTTTTAAAACGTTAATTTACATAAGGTTCTAAAAAATGTATAATTTTTAGGTGTGTGATAAATAAATTTATTTTATTATATTCTTAATATATCATGTTATTTTATGAGTCAACTTGCTAATACAGTGGTAAAATTTTCATCAGTAGTTTATGTAGTTTATAGCTATAAAAAATGGTTATGTCAGAATTTGTAATAACTTTTCCTGAAAAAAGTCCTGGTACGCCACTGAGCCCCCTAGTTTGTTTTATATAATAGGTGGATGTTTGTAGTGATAATGAAAATATAAACCATCAGACAACTTGAAATTTAACTTGGCGTCATTGCATCTAGAATATAATATATCCCCTAGTCCGGATTTTAGATTCTGAGCGAAGCGAAGCGAAGAAGCTAGTGTTTTTACAATAATACTTACGATTTCTGTAAAATTCCGAGCGAAGCGAAAAATGTATTGGTTTTACAAATATGTGAGAGAGTGTGATTTTTCTCCCCGAATGTATGTAATCACGAGTTCGGGTAGAAATACTAGTACCCAAAAGTTTCAATCTGTAACTCTATAAATTGGAAATGTTGTCTAGTTGGTACTTTAGGTAAATAATTTTTCAAAATACTCAACACTTTTTCTAACCGCACGCTTAAACTACCCAAAAATTAATAAAAGACGTCAAACACGAATTTTTATAAATTCGATTTTATTTTTTTAACATAACTTCTAAAATAATGAAGTTAGAAAGTTGAAACTTTCACCAATTACTAAAAAAAAGTTACGGGCACATTCATATAAAATTTTCAGAAACGTTTAACCAATTTTGATGTAAGTACAGAACTTTGAAAATATTGGAAATTTTTTGTTTTTAGTAAATTTTTTATTCATAAAATTTTAATGCCTGAATAATATAATATAATAATATAATAAGACCTGAAAATTTAATAGAAACATGTGTATTACCAACAGTACTGAAAAAAATCTCAACTATCGTAAGTCAAGTTTTTGTTTTATAACTGTTTAAAGTTTGTATTTTGACAAAATTAATTAATTTTACTTAAAATTACACACTTCAACATATATAAAAAATATTTGGTACGACTGATCTTTAAAAAGACTTGGTACATAGATGAAAAATTACATTGCAAATATTTTGGTTAGGTTAGGTTATTTCTTTTTCTACTTCTTGTTGAAATCTTGTTCTTCTACTTTTGTAAAATGTTTAATTCTTTGTCCGTAAGAAAATTTACTATATGTATTGATAAAGGCAACCTCAACTTCGTCTTTAATTCCACTTGCTTTGACTGCATTTGGAGAATTTGATTTTTAGTCAAAATTTCAAAATTTGACTAATCTTCGTCAGCTTCATCGAGACACCGCCTGGAGCCTAGACTTACCGTGTTCATCGGACTATCGAGGATCTATTGCACATTATTAGATATTTTACCTAAATAAAATATTTAAGTACCTATATGACTACAAATTTGGTTTTTAAGTTATGAGTATGTAAATAAATATTTCACGTTGAGTATTTCAACAGTGTTTTGTGACTCAAAAATTATTTTATTCACTTGGTCACTATTTTGATCTAACTTTTCATATTTTTTTTTTTCGATGATTTGTACTTGTATAATATATCATAATTATTTGTAAACGCATTGGATGTGTATAAGTATTCGTTTTGTGAATTTGTAAAGCAGTGAATATTGGAATTGTATTTATTCTAAAAATCTATAACTAATGTTGAACAAACATCATTATTAACCATGTTGAGTTAAGCATACCACGTGCATGGACGAAAAGTGTCAATTATAAAAAGCTTCCCTTTGTAACCACGAGGTAATATTGCAGTGTGGTTTTTGGCTGCCGTCCAAATACATTTCTCAATGCGCATGCACAGGTGTTCTGATAACAACAACCGCCCGCTAAATGCCACCAATTTTCCTAGGCGACTTGACTAATTAGTTCAATTACGATTGCGTACGATCCTTTTGTCCTTTTGTCGCCGCACGTACCAGGTTCAATGTTGTTATCGTTCGTAATGTTTTTGTGTTTTTTAATTACAAACAGTCCGGGAAAGAAAATATATAATATACTTATATTTGGCAGTCCGTGTAATCTGTGATAACTGATTAGATGTCGTGGCCTTGAGAAATGTATTTGGGTGGCAGCCAAAAGCCACACTGCAATTCTGCAATTATCGGCTCGTTCCAATGGCGGATACAGGGGAGGGGCAATTACCCCTCCCGTTCACAAAAAAAGATATCGAATATTCTGTTTTTAATTTTTTTCAGGTCTGTCTGATAGTGATTCGGAATCTATAGAAATACTGATCGAAACTTTTGGACAAGTATTTCTATACGAAAAACTATTCACAGAAAGAGAAAAAAATAAATAAAAAATAAAACAAACATCATTATATATATAAAATATATTAAGCTTTTTCAATCCGTTCAGAATCTAAAAAATTATAATTATGAATTTTATACGAATGAAATCAGTTCAAATCTATGTGTGTATTTATAAACATGTTTTATTTATTCGATAAAACTATACAAGATATATTTTAGGTAAAAACAAGTAAAGCCGCGTCCATTCTATGGACAGAACATTGAATGAACGCGAATTCATTTAATTTTCGTTGTCTGATCGATCATAATATACGAAGACAAACGAACGCCATTCGTTCGCCGTTCGGTTCCATATAGTGTGGACCCGGCTTATTAATAAATATAAAAGTTTAAGTATAATAGAAAAGTAGGTAGTGTTTATTTTTTATCAAAAATATTAAATTATAATTTTTCATTATTCATTAAAATAATAATAATAATAAGATAAATTATCTTTCATGTTTTCAGTAAACCTTGAAAAACAAGAGGTGGTAAATTTGTGGCGCGATTGCATGGTCTTATTAACAGTTCTTCACCAGTTTTAGTGATAGGCATTTTTCGATGGTAGCTAACTAATTCACCTAAAATAATAAAAATGTGTTACATTTATGTTTGACTGCTGAAAAATAAACATTTATTTTAGTTAATCACATAAAAAAAATAATAGTAATAAATATAAATACATTTATTCTATGTATACAAATTGGATTTCTATTATTAATTCTTAAAAATAATGTAATTTAAAACAACTCACTCAATGTATTGTGGGACATTTGATTAGTCCCTAAAAATTGATAGTGGCCATTAGATGCGTCTACCAAATAATGTTTGCAACAGTCGAAATCTTTGTATGTGATGGCGTAGCCCCAGATTCTTTCAGATAATCGCACTAAAAAACTACCAGCTGGTTCTTTGTTTAGTAAAATTTCTGCTTCTTGTCTGGTTATGAGACCTATTTTAAATAGAACGTAAATAATAATTTATAGCTCAAACATGTTTTAGATTCTGAATGAATCGTAAAAGCTAATATGTTTTTAGAATGACGTTTATTTTTTTCTGTAAACACATTTTCATATGGAAATAATTGTCCAAAAGTTTCGACCAGCAAAATTTTGAAACCGGAATCGCCTTAAGATTATACTTTAAAAGAGGTAATTTTTAAAATTTCTCTAATGTTTTACCAAAATTTAGGAAAAACTATCCAAAATTTGAAAAAAAAAGACTTGGACTTTATCTTCTTTTTATCTAAACTTTATGAAAATTTAAAAATAGATGGACATAATATGAGAAATATTTTGACACAAAAAAATGTTGAAAATGTGAAAAAAAACACACGGATTTGTAAAACCAATACATTTCTCGCTATCGCTCAGAATCTTAATGTAAAGTAAAGCAAAGATAAATTTAGTACTCTGTTTGTTCTATGTTTTTATGTATCAATTATCATCTGTATCACTCTATAGTTTTTTTTTTATAAGTATGTAATTGGGTTATCTTGCCCGTTTTAAAATAAAATAAATAAATAAAGTAAAGTAAAGCAAAAATAAGTAAAGTATAGACAAGAAAGTCGGATATACTTGTACCGTGGGTATTCTTCGTTCCACGGGTCAGATAATTTTTTATTTATAAAATACTAAGTATTTAAATTAAAGTAAGTACCATGAAACCAAGTAGCTATGGCATTTCTGTCAGGTTCGAATCCAGCTCTTCTGGGTATTTCTTTCGCTCTGAACCATTCAATTATAGCTTTTTTATTTGGTGGTTTTGATGAACTTGGCACCAATATACCGCTAAAATATATTGTTTTAATAAAAACGTATATGCATTATTTTTAATTAGATATTCACGTGACACTTACTTGAAAGGCTTTTCAGTACTTAATAATGACCTCCTATGTGCTTCTCTAGCTTGACGTGCAATTTGTCGTCTTTGTGATTCAGCTTCTTTAGCCTTTTGTTCTGAAAATATATGTGAATTTAAATCAGTTTTGTTTTAAAACCCTAGAACTGTAACTATAATTTATCATAATACTAAATAAGATCTCAAGGAAAAAAAATTTGAAAAAGATTTTTTTTTTTTTAATTTTTGGCTCCAGAAAAACCTAAACAGGTTAAAATAAATTCATGACTTTCATTAGTATTTACAAAATAAACATTTAATTCCGTTAAAGTCAGATGCTCTCACAATTTTAATTTGATGCTTTGACGTTCTTTCTCTACGCACATTCCATGTTTTTATGGTCTATGGGCTATGGATAGTAACATAGTTTGTATTTAAAAAAATATTAGTTACTAGCTGAATTACCCGGCTTCGCCCGGGTGTAGTTTTTGTTTTATCAAAATAAAATTCTTAAATTTCAATTTATTTTTAGGAAAAAAAAGGTCAGAGTCCAGGTAGATGGAAACCCTTCGGCCGCCGTGCCATACCGTATTTCTCGTTATCGGAAACTGCTATTGTTATTATTATATGAATATAGATGTACAAATTACACATAAAAATTTATTTTTGCCGATTTCAACTCTTTAAAATCAAAATTTTGAAAATCGGGTGACGTGGTGACACTCAGGAAGGTATTTGGAACAATTCTGTGAAAAAATATTGGAAAAAAGTTAAATAGCTTCGTCACAAAATTGGTACATAAAAAAGGCCTGTTCTTTTATATTATATAAGGATATGATATGACTCGTAGTTAAGTAATTGGAGTTAGAGCTTTGGAGGGCACCCTTAATACAACGGAGTTAGTTCTTATTTTATAAAAAGTCAAGTATAGATAAGAAAGCCGGACATACTTTGCGCCACGGATATTCTTCGCTCCTCGGATCAGTACTCTTGGTGGGTATGTAGAATTTTAAAGAAATGATAAATTCAATTTTTTCAATTAGACGATTCCGAACGAAGGAAGTTAATAATAAAAAATTAATAATAGTCGTAATTTTCAACATTCACCAAGAGAATCTGGCCCGAAAAGTGACGAATATCCGTGGTACAAAGTATGTCCGGCTTTCTTGACTGTACTTTACTTACAATTTTGGAGATTTTTTTAGTACTGTTGGTTATATAATATATATATATATACATAGATGAATATGTTTGTATTAAATTTTCAATTTTTAATATCCATTTTTGCTTTTATTCACATTTTAAATGTTTTTTTATTATTTATATTGCCTTCAAATCCGAACCCTAGTTACAAAAAAAAACCTTAACTTACAATTTTCGATATTTTTGCAGTACCATTAGTTATATATAGAGCGATTCAAAATACATGATATAGCAATTTTTTCATATAAATATTCAAAACAGAGTAAAATATATAATACAAAAGTTTCTTTATTTAATGAAACCTAAAATTTCATGTATTTTAAAATACCCCTAAGGGATAGTTTTAGGGGTGAACTTATGAAAATCAAATAGGATCCTACATATTATTTGACAACATAATACGGAGGTATTTTTTAAAAAAAATTTGTTTGTTGAAAAACATCAATTGATGTAAAACTCTAGGTTTAAGAGCGATTTAAAGTTTTTAAAAATATTGCGTCTAGTGAACGCGATTAGGTAGGTGTAACGTGCGTGTGCGAGTGCATGTAACGCGGTTGTGCAAGCACCGGCCGGTCAAAATACGATTTTTAAAAACTTTAAATCGCTCTAAAACCTAAAGATTTGCATCAATATTGATGTTTATCAACAAACAATTTTTTTTTTTTTTTAATACCTTCATATTATACCGTCAAAAAAAATATAGGTTCCCATTTGATTTTAAAAAGTTCACCCCTAAAATTACTCCTTTGGGGTAGTTAAAAAATATGAAATTTTCATATCATTTTAGGTTTCATTAAATAAAGAAACTTTTGTATCATACATTTTACTCAATTTTTAGTAGTTGATAAAAGTTTCAAGTCTCTCTATTATTTTGGAAGTAATTACTAAATAACTAAAATTGATTTCAAGATAATATTTATTTTGGTATTTCCAGAATATTTGTAAGTTCTTTTTCAAATTTTTATTCAATCAAACCCTTATAAAACTTTGAATTATTCATCAGTGTAAAATTTTATTACGTCAAAATATTCACCTTGTAATTATTCTCTACCTATATACCAAGTTTCATAACATTGAAATCAAATCTATAGTTTTATAATATCGGTTTCTCTTAAAGATGTACAAAGTCATAATAAACACATTATAAATCAATAATTTTAATGGTCAGTTTCTATTTCTTTACTATAAAATATATGATAATTACCTTGTTCTCTCCAAACTATGTCTTGTTTCTTATCTGCTTCTTCGGCTTGTCTCGCTTCTTCTTCTTTTTTATTTTTCATTATTTTATAAATTTCTGATGTACGTTCTTCCATTACTCTGTGCTCCCAATTTCTCACACGCTCGGACACCTGCACAACAGTTCAATGAACTATGTTCAGGGGCTCATCGAACGATTGGTTCCACTCATAGGTATAATATATACAATAGTATATACAATAAATAATGTATACATTTATAGTGTCATGTGTGTAATGTATAACGAATATAAATTACATTATATATATATATACCTATATATTGTGTATAGCAATAAAAAAAAAAAACACATATTATAGCCAAAAGGCTTTATAAATAGGTGGTATAGATTATGTCATGTATTATTCCAAGACTCATTCATGGACTTGGGTTATTTTATTATAATAAAGTACAGTACAAATTAAATACTTTATTAAATGATAGTTCTTTCAATGCCCCGCGTATTGGTTGTGTCGTCACAGAAGAATATCTTGTATTTCTAGTTTTCAGATCTTCTACGGAACAGTATATCACTTCAGTGTCAGTCGAATGTTTATTTTCTGGTGGATTTAATTGCGCCTTTGTTTTATTTTCCAACATAGCCATTAATTCAGATTCAACGTTTATTCTAGAAAAATAAAAAATTCGGTAAGGTAATGGTGGTAAAGTTGGTCCTCAGCTTCCCGATTTCTTTTAGTACTCCAGTATTGTAAAATATTATTTGAAATTTGAAAGCAATTATTATAAATTATTACATTCGGGAAATGATTCCGACAGAAGTTCTATAAATAGTTTTCGAAGAATGCCAAAACTTAAGATAAATTATCAATTATAATTTATTCTAATATAATATATTAGTATTGGAATCATAACAGAATAATCAAAGTCAATTTTATTTCATTATACTTACGTGAAAATGTTAAATTTTATCGTACTTTTATATTTGAAATATTTATAAATAAAAAGTAAAGTGAAGTTTAGTGGAGTAAAGTGAAATAAAGTAAAATAAAGTAAATAAATAAATGTAAAGTAAAGTAAAGCAAAGATAAGCAGTAAAGTATAGAAAAGAAAGCCAGACATACTTCGTTCCATCTGACCCGAGGAGTGAAGAATAACCATTCTTCACTCCTCGGGTCAGATATTCTTTTTCTATGATGATGATGGGTATGTAGTAATTTTAAAGAAATGATAAATAATTTTTTCAATATATGATTATGAGCGAAGTATCTTAATAATACAAAGAACAATAACATCCACTAAAAGTATCTAACTCTCGAGGAGCGATGAATACTAATAGTGCAAAGTATGTCAGGTTTTTTTGTTTATACTTTACTTTACTTTACTTATTTTTTTAAATTTTGATGAGAAAAAAATGTTAGAAAAAAAATTTCCAAATTTTTTATTCACATTTTCAAAATTTTCTAGCGTCAAAATATTTCTCATATTATTGTCTATCTATGTTTAAATTTTCATAAAGTCTGGATTAAAAAAAAAAAAAGGCTGGATATACATTGCACCAATGACCAGAGGCGTCATTCACGAGAATGTATTTGTCCTACTCTAGACTTTGAAATTGCTAATATGGGCTAGTTCAAATACATTATTATACCAAAAACCTATATAATAATAATTTAACTAATAATTTGACAGAAAACTTTTCTGAGAAAAAAAATACTAGTGAACCATTGGATCGTTATACTCATTCATAACAATTATGAGCGTAATAATTCTGAAAGAAACAAATATGCTATCATTCACCAAAATTTGGTTGTACATGTCAACATTCAATGAAAACCGACGTAAATGTTGACATTCACCGGTGACTTTAATATTTATGCAAAATGTTGGCATACGCCAAAAATGGTAGTAAATGTCATTTACCTGTGAATGTCGACATCCACCTAACATATACTACTACCTAATAAGATATACTTTCTAATTAATCATTTATATAAAAATGATGCACAATGTATTAATATATACAAATATTTATAATTTCGTGTCCTTAGATATCAATGGGTTGAAATATAAATTAAAATTACAGTTAGTTAGTTTTTAACTTCATTTAAAATATAATTTAAATATTAAAATAATATAAAACGTTCCTTTTTTAGTATTTACCTGACTTGAAATAGGCATGTAGTTAAACGTCTAGGCATTTAACTAAATGCCTGATTTGACTTTATGACTACGACATATATATATATATTTCATAAATATGCATTAATACATTATGACTGAGTAATGAATTAATAACGAACCTCAGTTGCTCAGTCTCACGTTCTGCTTGTATTCTTGCAGCTTCTCTAGCCTCTTCTTCAATTATTTGCTCAATAGTCTTATCATCTTTATGCTCACCCATGATCCACGTCCAAGGCTCACCATTCGCATCCAACAACCATTGTACTTTCTGCTTAGCTGAAAAAAAAAATTATCAATTGTAATTTCTAACCGAGTACATGTTATACTTTATTTAATTTTACTTTTGTGTCGTTTTGGATTCGTGTCTTTGTCGCTTTCATTATGATCCCATTCACTCCATCTTCGCACTTGTTCTTCACGCATTCTACAAAATAAAGTTTGTTTTTGAGCTTCATCTAATTCAGCTAACAGTTCTGGATCAACGTGCATATCTTTTAGAATCTGCTGAAGCATGGTGAATCTGAAATTTAAAAATAGAATCGTTTACACAGCTCATTTATTACTTGGTGTAGTTTTTCCAGTTAAACTAAGAATAATTGATTTTTATTGTACACGTACTTATAATTAATTTTTTTTTTATTACGCATCGTTTCGCTAACTTAAAGTGAAAGTAAACAACGTCTGTACTTAATTTTTCTACAATACAGATAAGTACAAATAATATTTTTTTTTATACGAATATTATTCAATCTTGATTTATAAAGCACATTAGTATACCTTGATTTTAAATCATTAATTCGATATTGTTTTATATCTATTTTATTTTAATAATTAACTACTAATTATCATACTACATATTTATAATGTAGGGAATACTATAAATATTCAGTATTATTATACCTATCAAACATTTAGAAATTGAAATTTATGTTAATTAATGACAAACAGTAAATGTACATAAAACTAATTATAAATCCATTATCAATTTATGACGATATTTGGATGTAATAAACTATGCGTCCAATATACTACTGCGTCCACAAATAACAAATGTTTGGGGAAATATTGTTTGTCAAACGTTTGTTCATAATATAGTAGTTGCTCGTATAATGCGTAATAAAAAAATTAACCACATAATAAGCAATATAATTATATAAACGCTTTAATTTAAATATTATTTTAAAATAATATAGTATATTGTTCTTATAGTCTATCACGTGATGATACTTTATGATAATAATATAATATTCAAATTGCTTTAATATTATCATTTAAAATTATTTTAAATACTTATAACTGAATTTATAATTATTTAAATAGTACTTTGGTATACAAGTACAAAAATACATGCAAAATGTTCGTTTAGATTTTTGTTTGGATTATTGACAAAAAAATTGGTTTAGAAACAAGTCTATATCAAATTCGAAAAACAATCGTCAAACGTTCGACAAACGTTTTATAATTGTTTGTTTGGTTTGGAGGTTTGGACGCACCTTAAGCATAATGTTCCCATTAATTAATTAACAAAAATGTACTATCCGTTCTGCTTTAGTGAGAATAACTTATTTAAAAGATAACAATTTTATTAATACAACATCAAACATCTTTTACGCAATTTTTATTATTATTATTACATAGAGAAAGTAACTTATATCAGCAGATGTAATAATACTATGTAGTGATTTTTCCATAGTTTCAGAGAAAATTCTTCTGGTAGAAAATACTTCTTAGTATACATCCACGTATGACATTACTATATTTTTAAGTACCTATTGGCTATACTAAATTAAAGCTACTAAAATGTACTACTTCCATCTAACAAGCTCAATTTATGCACTTTATTACTAAACTAATACACATAATAATATATATATTTAAAATTTGTAACGGAAAATTACAGACAAAAACTTAAGTGTAGTATTCATCTCGAACAAACATATACAATATATTTCTTTTTTATCCCTTATGTATATGTGTGGACTACAGTTAAATTATTCAGCAAAATATATAATAACTAAATAAGGTGTATAATTATGTACATTTTAATAGTAAATTACTTATATTACATTAATAATACACACTCGAACTATTTATGGTGGTACTATTAAACAAGGGTCATTTCCGCACCAATAAGTAGAAAGTGTGTCAGGGCTAAAAATAACTTAAAACACTACATTTATATCATTATTAATGGTTTCACTATTTACAATATTGTTACAGTTTAAATTTGAAATGATAATTTCTTAATTGGCGAAAAAAACATATGGTTACACAAAAACATATTATTAATATGATAATTATGAATTTCTTTTAAAAATTATTTATAGAATCAATATTTATGTAAACTTTACTCCATACACAAAAACACGAGAGGAATATTTTGGCAAAAGAAAATTTCTTCCGGATTAAGAACCAATTGTTTAATAAGTTTTGATTAAAACAATCAATATCTTACGTAAAAATGACCAGTTTAATGGTAATTTTAAATAGCTATAGAAGTATGTCCGGCTTTCTTGTCTATACTTTTCTTTGTTTTTTTTTTTATGTTCAATGAAAAATTGATAAAAATTTGGCCCACGTAGTTAAAAAAAAAGTTGCCGACCCCTCCTGTAATGCACTAGGAAGTTCTGTAGTGTTATAAAGTTGTTCTATAAATATACCACATATACACTATGTAAATTAATTGAAAAATCGGTAGTTGTAATTCGAAATATAACTCAGATATTGAAGTTCGGCTTTTTTTTAATATAACATGTGATTAATAGCCCATGTTTTGTCATGGTTAATAAAAATCCAAAATTCAAAACCACTAAAGAATTCCAAAATTGCCGTTTTGTAGAATTATTTAATAGTAACACAAAAGAAAAAAAAACAATTTTGAAATCGGTTGAATTTTGAATGAATGAAAGCGTTTTATTTATAATAAAGCATTTAATTACCTCATTTTTAAAGAATACGTGAATAATATTTCCATTACAGAATATGATGTGTTAAAGAACCGTAATATCTGATTTTGAAATATCTAAACAATTTTTATTGTGTAATATTCTAATTTTTGCCGGGAAACTGAATGTTTTAAGTCAATATATATTTTTCCGATGCCGGTGTTTTATTATTTGGTGGACATATGCTTTTATGTGAATGTAATTGAAATTAAGATTAAATGAAACTGTTTGCAAGAATCAAGATTAGTATACAGAATTTTATTGGGTCATATGCAATATAAAGAAAATATTATTATGCGCATAACTGAAATAACTCTCTATCTCCACCACAAGCAATGCTTATAGGAGATGGATAAATCATAATGTATGTGTGTATTATATTTGTGAAATTTAATTTTTTGATTTCTTGAAAAAATATAATGAAAAAAAAAAATTGACAAATCTATTGATTTTGTTCTCACACAATATTCAATTCAATGCTGGAGAAATCGATATTGCGTATTTCTGTATTATTATATTACTGCCTAAATGTATACGCCTAATATTAAATTACTGTCACGGTCAGTCTGACAGATTTCAATATGCAATATGTTTGTATAAAAGTATATCAATACAAATAAGACAATAAATTACATATTTGTCAGAAAATCATGACAAAATGATTATACAATTTATAGCTTATAAGCAATAACAAAAATCATTATTTACCTATATCGGTATCTAAAATAGTGCGTCAATTTTTCTAAAGTCAAAATAAATAAATAAAAATAATATTACACTTGACTACTCAGACTTTCGCCCTGAAACTGTTGAATGATTAAGAAAATAGATGCACCAGTTTAATTTTAGACAGAAATACACTCAACTAGAGTAATTATTACTAAAATTTAAAGTACCATCTAGAGGAAAATTCGGTTTCAAAAAGTACCTTGTCGAGACATTCGGGCAACTATTTATATACGAAAAAGTGTTAGGTTAGGTTATTATAAGCAATATAAATTCATATATAATAATGTTACGTAGTTTAAACTGAACTAAATAGACCAAAAAAAAAAAAATGACCATGACGATAAGCAAAGTCGTTGGTAATAGGCGGTACCCAATTTTGTTTATTTTTACCATATTTCCTACTTGACATTTGGAATTTTACATAATGCCTACGTAAAGCTCGTAATATATTTTTTTTAACCGAGTGATTTTTGGCATTTTACATAATGTCTGGGTAGTTTGCAAAATACTGGATTATTCATATTGCCGGTAACATATATATTATATGGTTATGCTCATTGGAGCAACTAAGAAGAGAGCTTAGAACTTAGCCTCCAAATCCATTTAAAGCTCTCTTCCCTAATTTTTAAAAGTTAAAACCCCTTAATTTAAACACAATATTTTATGATTTTCCATAATATTAGCATTTTCGACACTTAGTTATGATGTTATAACATCACAACGTACTTAGCAGGTACTACACTGTTATTTAATTTTATCAATTAATTGATTTTTGTTTGACCAATAGATGTTATGATTTCTATAAAATGTGAAAATAATTAATAGAAAAAAAATAAATTTCGGTTTTTCAAATATACATTACGCTCATTTTGTACTCATATTTAAAATCTTTAACATAAAATTATTTATTTTACAGAAGTTAATACAAATAAATATAATTAAATATTTAGTCGTAATTTGCGCGTGTTGAAAAATTCAACTAATTATTTTATATTAGCTGCATTTTAAACGCATAAACTCTTCACTATCTTACATTTCTGCTTCATCTCCAAAAATAATTCTAAAACTTTATTAGAACTGTATGAAGAATATGAAATTGAATGTTATAACGTGGAAATATAGTTAGTAGAATATACAAAGGTTCTAGAACTAAAATCCTCCCTGAATTTGAACGTTGAGTGTAGGGAAAGGTCGTGGGAGCCATCATGTTACCAAAAATATAACATATGTTTATATCAACACAAGATTGATATGAAAAAAAAAAAGTAGTAGAAAACATAGTTTTTATAGTTAGTTCAACATTCAAAAAAAAAAAAAATCTTTTTTTATGGCCAAAAAAGAAGATGGGGCATATTTAATAAATCACCCTGTATTTCATATTATAACATATAGGTGAAACTTTAAAGTACTGTAATGCATTTTTATAACACAGGGAATATTTCAGTAAATAATTTAGAAACCTTTACGGCTTTACCTCTTTTTAGTGTATATCAAAGTCGTGTAACATTAATCAGGCTGTTTTAAAATATTTGATCTCAATAATTATATTAAAAAGACATAAAATAAATCAAGTAATATCATTAATATGATCACGTAGAGCATTGGTTCCCAACCTTTTTTATTATATTCCCCCCTTGTAATTTTTCAAAAACCTCACTCCCCCCTTGTATATTTTCAAAATTCATATACCCCTTAATACATAATTTTAAAATATATATATATA
>JAIPRM010000334.1:14463-33950 GCA_025469315.1 Stegophylla sp. TES_Ste_2020 | reverse complement strand
CTAAAGTACAATCTAGAGGCGAATCCGGTTTCAAAAAGTTATTGATCGAAACTTTTGGACAAGTATTTCTATACGAAAAAGTGTTAACAGAAAAAAAAGAAAAAGAAAAAAAAAAATAAACATCATTGTAAAAACACTAGCTTCTTCACTTTGTTCAGAATCTAAAAGTGCAAAAAATTATTTTTAACCGGGTAAGGTTTAACCGGTACTATCGTATCCGAGAAATAGCCACTATAGATTATAAATATAGCGATGAAAATCGTTAAAATGATAGATGTAAATATAATATCCGAAAATATTGAATTTTTAAAATCGAATAATTAACTATTAATTCGCGCGAATTTTAGTACACACTACACACCACCGTACTCGGTGTTCAAAAATACATAAGTTGGTGATAAAACATAAACAATGAGTGTTCGTAAAATAGAAATATATCATAATATTTTTCCGTACTTTCTTCGATTTTTTTTTTCAATCAAACCTTTGTAAAATGTTAAATTATTTGTTCCGCAAAAAATTGTATTGTACCAAAATATTCTCCATCTATGTACCAAGTTTCAAAAAGATAGGTTGAACCAATTTTCTTTTATGCAAGTTAAAGTGAGTAATTTTAGGTAAAACTAACGAATTTTGTCGAAATTCAGAATTCAAACAGTCACTGAGAAAAAAGTTAATTTACGGTTTTCGAGATTTTTCAGATCAATTAGACATATATGTGAGTGAGATCATATTAAATATTCAAGTCCTAATATCAAGAATTAAAAATTTTAATTACATAAAAACTAACAAAAAACGAGAAATTTTCAAAGTGCTATACTAAATTCAAAATTGATGAAGTGTTTTTGAAATTTTTGTGAAGTATTCTCGTGATCATTTTTAGTAGTTGATAAAATTTTCGAATTTCTACCTACATTATTTTTGAAGTTATGTTATAAAACATTTTTCAATTTTATGAAAATTCCGGTAATAGATTATCTATTAATCTATTAATCTTATTTAGATAGAGAAGTATTTTTATACAAAAAAGTGTTGTCAGAAAGAGAAAAAAAAAATAAAAAATAAACATCATCTGTTCAGGATCTAAAAACACCAAGCATTTAAAAAAAGCCGGACATATTTCGCACGATGGGAGTACTTCACACGACGGGTGGTATTCTCTTGACGGACGTATTAAATTTTAAAGAAACGATAAATCATTTCTTCAGTAAAACGATTCTGAACGAGAAAATTAATAATGAAAGAAAAAAAAAATTTCGAAAAATGTCCAAAATTTTTTTTTACATTTTCAAAATTTTCTTGCGCCAAAATCTTTTTTATAGGATTTTCTATCTATGTTTAAATTTTCATAAAATTCGGATCAAAAAATGATGGTTTCCGAGTCGTTTTTGTCAAACTTTGGGTAGTTTTTTCCAAAAAAAAATTGAAGAATTGAGAAATTCAAAAAATGACCTCTTTAAAGTACAAATAGAGGCAAATCCGGTTTCAAAAAGTTATTGATCGAAACTTTTGGACAAGTATTTTTATACAAAATGTTGTACACAGAAAAAAAATAAATAAACATCATTGTAAAAACACTAGCTTCTTCATTTCGCTCAGAATCTAAAATTACGTCATTCGACTTAATAGCGAGCTGCAGTTAGTTCTAAATTAAAAGATTTCTAGTTGAAATTTCGTTTTACTCTCTGAATTTTTTTAGAAATATAATGTAAAAATAAATGTTAAATTTGAAAGCTAAAGAAACTCGTGAGATAAATGTTAATCAGAAAATGATTCTGAATTTTCCTTTAATTTCTACCTACTCTATCACCCAATTATTTTTATTAAAACAAGTATTTTTAGTTTTTACCTATGAGTCGCATTGAATGATGAAAAAAGTGTGATGGAATAGTTTAGCGAGATTACTGAATACTTAAACAAGTGTATAACATTTTCTGATATAGGTTCCTATAGCTACTGCAAGCGCATTGCATTTCTTATTCGTCATATATTAGACATTGATAAATTAAAATCATTATGAGATAAGCTAGTTTGAACCACCATGAAATAAAAATAAATATTTAACTTTTCAAAACTAAAAAAAAAAAAAAAATTTCCAAAATAAAATATTATCTATTCTACGTAGTCTGAATGGAATTTGCAAATTTGACAAATGGAAAAATTAACAAATGCCTACAACATCTGAATTCTATGTATAAGTGTATTAGGTAAATAAAATATTGTACATTGAGGCATGGATAATAATAATGTGCAAACGAATTAGATTAGTCTATATACATTAATTTTGAATTAAGAAGGTAATTTACACGTTCGACATTATAGACCTTTGTCCGTGTTTTGTATTCTTATTATTTAATGAAACAATACAATTTTCAAGACACATGTAATATCCGGTATAAGCACTTGACACACAAAATACAAAACATAGCTTTTCCAGCAAACTGTGCTTCATATTCGAGGTTCATGTGAAATGTGTTATTCAAGAGCAATGACATTATTATAAATACCTACTACAATTCTTGAACTAATTACACTGCATGGAACTAGTTGAAAACAATCACAAAAAAATTTACGCGGAAAGCATGTGCAAAATACAAGTAACGGTAAATGGAAATAATTAAAAGAAAATTCTCAACCGTAGAGTAATTTTCTTCAACAAGGTCATTTTACCTACGACACTGATGAAGTCAAATGAGAATCTTAGTTTACTATATAAAACTTTAAATTTAAATCATTGTTTGATTCAAAATAATATTGGTGGAAACTTTTGGTCAAGTATTTCTATACGAAAACCTGTACACATAAAAAAAATTAATAATAAATAAATAAATATCATTGCATATCATTGCAAAAACACTAGCATCTTCGCTCCACTCAGAATTTAAAATTTCATCACGAAACTATATACCTAAGTTTAGCATATGCCTAAGTTTTAAAATAATGTGTATCATGACTTTAGTCTAAACTTTAATACATTTCACCGAAATTATTTATACATTATGAACATATAAAATGTAATCATCGTTAAGAATTGCATTCAGAAGGTATTTAAAACAAAAATAAAATGTTTTATGCAAATCATATTATAGTTATAAGATTATAACTTAATAAGGACATTCAATAAAAATGTATATAGAAGGAAAATATGAATTCATTATATTATTTAAATAATCATGCTAAAAGACAAACGTTCCATGACGGCTTTCATAAACATTGCGAACCAATTGATTTAAAAAGAATTATGATTTTTTCTCGTCGGGAAATCTAAAACAAATAAGAGAAATTCGCTTTGAAATCTTATTTCCTGCTGGAATTAAAACGGATGAGAGTATCTATCAGATAATAATTGATTATGTTGAAATTTGAATACGAAATTGATGTCTTTTGTTCCATAATTTCTTTCTACTTGTGTAGACAGCGGCACAGTAGTCATTATTGCAACTCAATGTGATACAAATGGACATTGCACGCACTGCACAATAATGAAACAGATTTCAATTGTAAGATCATGTTCAAGGATTTATGTATTAGGTTATGTATTAGGCGTCAGCAAGAATATGAGACATTGTAAAGCAACAGCGCATGTAATATATATCAAATGATTGCAATGTGTCATTAAAATTGTTGTTGATACGTGACATGTCATGTATGTGTGTGTAGCTTTTAATGAATCTATCATAATTTTTTCTTTAAAATTAGTATTTTACTTCAATTTAAAAGTACCTACTTAATGTTATTTTCCCTTGAATATTATTATTTTTAAATGCTTACATTATGAAAAACCTAAACGTATTATATAATTTATAATATTATTTAAAAGTAATTTACTATTCAACTAATTAAATAACTATTTAAATAAATAGCTTATGAAGTTATTTAAATTATATGATAATATACCTAATATTGTAGACGGATACATATTGTTTGAATACCTAGTGTATTTAATGTTTTATATATATATATATATATATAATTGATTGTTCTTTTATGTGTATATACAAATAAAAAATATGTCAAAAATTGGCTTCAAATTATTTAATGTAAAATATTGTTTTATGTTTAATTTTTAGAGCTAATGTTCAATCTCTTCTCTTAAATTACAAACACAATAGAAAACATGATTTTAAAAGTGAAATACCTAAAAATAATTCAAAAACTACTAGTGTCTAGTTTTTTCAAGAAATATTTATGTAAATTTTAGAAATTAGATAAATTAATCAACGTCATTAAATTACGTTACCGTTGTTTATTTAAAAAATTGAATTACATCTCATAATTTTATAAAACATAAGTAATCTAAACATAAGTGTATATACTTAATCAAAAAAATGTATAACTAAAATTAGTAAGAAAGTAAAAACGAAAGAAAATATTACTGTTTTAATTTATCATTATAACTATCAACATGTTCATATTCATGGATGGTTGCATATTCCCAACATCCAATTACATGCAGTTTTTTCACTCTAACTAAAGATTAAAGTACGGGATTAAATCGCTATGTATAGCCGTATAGAACATGACGTGTAGCCTATTTTAAAACAACTAAAATTCACATTCGCTCCCTTATAAATTAAAAAGGATATGACATCATCTTTAAGAGAAAAAAAAGTACCCAACATGAATTAAGGCATATAGGTAAGTATTACGAAGTACCTAAATATGAAGGCACATAAGTTAAATTGTAGGTTTTCGGTATAGGGATTTGGTTATTCGACTATTTAAGACAATGTGCGGTGTTTACAGATCAACTTTAATAAAATTTAAAACATGTATATTCAAATATTTCATAATTAAGCACCAAGCACTCTATCAACGTAATTTAATAAAATGTACAATAATATATATATTTTGTGTGTAAACAAATTACAATTCTTTGTGGTTATTAGATAATAAAGAACGATGTTCGGTGTTATGGATAGGATGTTTTTCATGTGTAGATATTATAGTATATTATACAATATGTCAAAATGTGCCTAAATTAAATATATACTTATCTGTATTGACTTTTGCATGACTTTATTAGATCTATTTTGTCATAGACTTTTGTATTAGGTTAACATTAAACGTGTGAAAAGTTATAGTACCATTGTCTCAATATTCTGTATGTTATCGACGACTGTATATATTATCATCTTCTCCATTAGTAGAAATAATGCATTAAAATATTATATAGAATTAATTTTGAAAATAAAAACTACTGTACATATCAATACTGTATATATTTTACTGTGTACATATTATTTGTGCATATATAGGTATTATACTTAGGTATATATATTTTATAATGTGTCTCTAGTTAAATCGTTGGTACTTAATTTCCAAAATTTCATAAAGAGTTTAAAATCATAAACTATGAGTAGATACATACTAACATGTTCAATTAAAATAAATTTTCAACAAAATACAGGTTAATTTTTCATATTTTAGTTTTTAAAAATTTAAATAATTCAACTTATTTATAAATTACTTTAAATAAATAAATAGGTTACAATTTGTAATCTAAACAATTTTTTCTTTTTTAATATAGGTAATAACATATTATATTGTCCACATATATATTTTGTAGAATGCTTCGATATGAATTTTAAATGGGGAGAGGGAAAATTATACTTGGCACCTACGATTTGAATATTTCTAAATAGTTTTTGCTGTTACGTACCAAATTAAAACATTTAAATCATAATATGATCAACCAATAATTTATATTAGATAATCATAAATATTTAAAGAGTTAAATAAATAATGTTTATGAATTAAACTAATTTGTGTTTTTGAAAAAACATCAATATCATTTTTTTAAATTTTGATTTACAAATACCATAAATTGTATGATTAAATATTGATGAACTTTAACTTTTTATAGAAAAATGGTATTGTTATTAGTTTATTAATTACTTTATTCGCAATTTATGCATCAGAGAATTTTTACTGAAAACTTATTTGGTAGTTATTGTTAACCAAGAATTAATCGGCATACAATTATTATTAAAAAGTAAAAACTAATACATACCTATCTAGTAAAATACAGTTATGATTTCGATTTTTGAACCAATTTTCCATGTTATTAATATAAAATTAGTCAGATCGCCTCTTAATAATAAATTATTGCTAGTGAATAAATAAAAAGGAAACATAATTCAATGTGAATTTAACAAATAAGCAACCATATTATAAACCGATCAGTACCATTGAATCATAATAAAAAACAGCAAATAAAATGTTACCTTTGTTATTACGATCCAAATGGAAAATTGTTGCAATGAGTTTATAGAAAAACCATCATGATCAAAATATATATATATAATAGTGTTAGACGATTAGAAACTTCGTTCAAACGAAAACCATTTCAACATCCTTAAACACGAATTCACTACACACACTTGAGGTCTACGCACAACGATCACAGGTCAACGTCTAAAGTCTTACTGGCATGTCGGCATGAGTTTTACTGTTTTAGTAATGTACTGTTCACATGAACCGCATGGGTGACGTCGATTACACCACCAACAAAATACGGCTATAGACGTTCGTTTAGCTACTTACCATCACTCCATTCCATTCTGTTAAACTGCACAACTTACTATCAGCTGAAGGTATACAATGTGTTAGACTGCATGTGCCAGTGGGCACTGTGCGGCGTTTGCTAATGACTCCAACATGTTCACGCCAAAATAAATTTATCTAGTAAAGAACTATTACTTTTTGAAAATAAAAATATTTTCATTGAGATTTTGTAAAATTTAATAATATTTTTTATTTTAGATTCTTAACGAAGTAAAGAAGCTAGTGTTTTTACAATAATGTTTATTTTTTCTGTGAATACTTTTTCGAATGGATCTACTTGTCCAAAAGTCTCGATCAGTAACTTTTTGAAACCAAATTTGCCTCTAGTTGGTACTTTAGAGAGGCCATTTTTTGAATTTCTCAATTCTTATTTTTTTTTTTCTATAACTACCCAAAATTTAACAAAAAAGACTCGGAAACCATCATTTTTTGATCCACACTTTATGAAAATTTAAACATAGATAGACAATAATAAAAGAAAGATTTTGGCGCAAGAAAATTTTGAAAATGTACAAAAAAAAATTTTGGATACTAACTTTTTTTTTTCTCATTAAATATTTTTTTTTTTATTTATTAAATTAAAAAAAAAAAAGAAAAAAAGTAAAGTAAAGTAAAGCGATGTAAAGTGAAGTAAACTAAAGTAAAATAAAGAGTAATGCAAAGTAAAGTAAAGGCAAGAAAGCCGAACATACTTCGCACTACGGATATTCTTCGCTCTTCGGGTCAGATACTCTTGGTAGGTATGTTGAATATGACGACCATTATTGATCTTTATATTATTAACTTCTTTCATTCAGAATCGTCTTATTGAAGAAATGATTTATCGTTTCTTTAAAATGTGTTTGTTGTAGATAGGTTTTAGTGTTTTAGAAATCAAACATGTGTGCATGTTGCATATGCATACAACGTACGTCAAAATTACACAGTATGCATCGGGCTTAAAATGTATGATCTATTTATCTGAATTTATGATCGAAAACGTCGGACACATCACATAAATAACTTGTTACAAATAATTTTTACTTCTACGGTTTAAATTTGATAGAGCAGGTAGAATTTAAAAAAATTTTCTGAAATTTTTCGTGGGGGGGGCTAAAGCCTCTTCTGCCCCTCCCATTAATACGCCCCTGGACAAAATGTTGTAATTTTGGCCATATCGTGTTATAATATATGAATTGTGAACATTATACGTGCAATTGTATTTATTTTTAATTTATACCTGCCCCAGAGATAAAATTATAGAAATAATTTCTATTGGCTTATTAACATCATAATCAGACATAGGAGAGGTTTTATAAATCACATAAGGTCAATGCAATTAGTTGGGGCTAAACCAAAGAGCTAAAATATTTAGCTCTCCCAAAACGTTTATTGTATTACATTTTTATTACAAAAAATATATCGTTGCTGCGAGAGCGCTCGTTCATTTTGATAAATAGTCACAGACTTTGTAACTAATAATTTCATATAAGTCACGATACGGAAGAAAAACGGTTATCGACATACGTATAGGAAACGTATAATTAACAAATCGAAAAAAAAAAGAAGAAAAAAAGGGTAAAAAAATCTAGAAAAAAAACGCAAAAATAACGATGAGAGACGACGGCGGGAATCAAACTCGCACCCATTAGAGCCTACTACTACTCTACCTGATCGTTCTATCACGTCCTACGCCCTTACCTACTCGCCTACCTATCGAGTAGGAAACGATGTGAAAAGTTAAGCATTTAAGCGGTGAGATAACGTCCCGGAGCGGGAGAAAGGCAGTGATCTGTTATCGGACAACGCGAAAGAGAAGGCGGGACTCGAGACCGGCGGCGCGTGGGAGAAGATGCCGCGAAGACAATAACGAGAGCTCGCACGCACGCGTATCACGTCGGATCCTTATTGCATCCCTGGAACGTCGGTCTTCATCCGGTCGGTTCGGGAAAACGGAGGGCGAAAAAATCGAAAACGATCGCGAAAATAGTTTCGGGGACGAAAACGTACCCCAAGGCGCGATGAATGCCGACGAGAACGTCGCGGGGAATAAAAACGAATAAAATCCGAGCGTTTCGTCAAGGACTCTACATAATACTTTTTTACTATAAACGTTTCGCCAAGGACTCTACATATTACTTTTTTACTTTATAGAGGACGAAGAGGACGATTTAATAATAGTAGTTATTTGTTAAACATTTATCTAACCTACTATTTTATATTTATATTATTAACTTCCTTCGTTCAGAATCGTTTTATTGAAGAAATGATTTATCGTTTCTTTAAAATTCAATACATCCGTCAAGAGTATCTCACCTCACGTGCGAAGAACGACCCGACAGCGAAGTACACACTTTTTTTATTCCATGATTATTTTACATTATCTTTGGAACAGTGACGTATTACAAATATTAGTAAATAACGCGTTGGATGTACTTAATGGAACAACCTATACTGTTTCTACCTGGTATGTGCTACTCCATCTTGGATTATGTTCATGACGTTTCATGGCTGTGTTTTAATCGATCTTAACGCTGGGGAATTAGGATTTACCACTAACATAACTTAACAGCAATTCCATTTGATTAATATTCGGATATTTCAGTACATGTATATTTCACGTATTATTATTTATTTTTACGTGTTACTAATTATATGTAAAGGTACATAAAAATGTCAGAAACATTAGAATCACGTAAAATTTGTGATTTGAAGGTGCCTGAATTACGTTCCGAATTAGAAAAACGTGATTTGGATAAAACTGGAGTAAAAGCTATACTTTTAGAACGTTTGCAAACGGTAAGTGTTAATTATCGAATTTTTTTAATATAGTTACTATTACCTAATTTAGTTAAATACTTATTAAAGTAATAATATTTGTTCTACACATTCTAATAGTGTTAAAGCTACCTATTTTTTTTTTTTTTTTGGTGCATGCGCTTAGTATCTTCTATCTATATAAAATTATTTTCTTTTTTAATAGTTTATTGAAGCATGAAGTCTTACCACATGCCTGTGTCCTATGTTATGTGTTAATTTTAAAACTAAATTTTCTACGTATTATGTAATATACCTATCTGAACAATATAATAATATTTTATTATTATTGTTATTACAATGTTCATTATTTAATAAAATCATATATCTTTGTTAAAACTAAAAACTTCATGGGTAGTAAATATTACAATTTTCACCTTCTATTATTCTCATTGATATACCTTGAGTCTAAATATCTGTGCTTTTGAGTTGTTTTTTATTTGGTAAGTCTAAAAACACTTTGCTATTTTCTTCTTTTGCATAGAACAACAAAATAAAAAAATGGTTTTAAAGGATAGAAATAAAAATAGGTATTTACTTATATTTTCTTAAATTTCCAATAATATATTTTTATTTTTTAATATTGTTTCTTTAGGTAGAATATCTAATCACAACCAAACTTTTGTGATAAATTAGTTTAAATATGAAATATATTAGGTATGTTCATGATCTCCCATAAATAAGTAGGTGCCTAAGTAGTATAGAAGGTATAGGTTAATTACCAAATAATAAATTAACTTAATATTTGTTTATAAGTTTTTATTTTATTGGTTGAAATCTTTTTTGTTTAATTTTAAATTATATGAATACTTATGTGACTATTATACCTAACTAATTTGGTATTATATTATTTTTATTTTAGGCACTTCTCGATGAAGGAGAAGATCCTGAAAACTATGTATTTGATAAACTTGAATTAAATGATAAATCATTAATAAATGACAAAAGTGTTGAAAAAAAAATAGTTAAAACTATTTCTCCTGCAGAAAAAAAAGTTACTCCTACGAAAACTGTAAAATGTAACTACACTGGAAAAAAGCCTGGTCCACGATCAAGTAAATTCAGTAGGTCATAATTTAAATGTATATATACATATACATACACACACATATATATATATATGTGTGTGTGTGTGTGTGTGTGTGTGTGTGTGTGAATATGTATATATATTTGGTACTTGTTTGTCATTGTGCTGCCAGCGTAGTAATAATAATAAAATAATAAATTTATCTCTGCCACTTTTTTTTTGTTTTGCCCCACTACCCACCCTCCTATATTAATACTGGACATATGTAAACTCCCCTAAATTTAGATAAATTTCCCTAAAACTGAAAATTATCGTCTTTTTTTTCTTATCAAATAGTAAACTCCCCTAAAATTTATTTTGCTTCCATATTACTTTTATGTAAACTCCCCTAAATTTATTTTAATACTGTATTACTCGTAAGTAAACTTCCCTGAAAAGGTTTCGTTATTGTATTACTCATAGGTAAACTCCCCTAAAATAATTTTGCTACAGAATTACTTCTAAATAGATTCCACTAAAAATGTATTCGATTAGTATCAGAAATTATAGCGATTATAGCCATTATTATTTTAATATTATAATAACCAATAAGTTATTATATTAGACTCAATAAATGTTTAAAATCTATAATTGCTTACTAAATCTAACAACCAACAAAGTGCAGTACAATTAGGTATAGATATTTAATATAATTTAATCCTATCGAAAAATACCTGAAATGTTATGTTAATATTTATATAATATCATATCATATAAGCATTGATATCAGACATTGAACATTTATTTTAATAATTTATCGATCAATATCAAAATCAAGCCAAATGCTTGTTACTTTGCAATTGACAAAAATCAAATACCTTTTTTAGGGGAGTTTACATATTATGAATACTACAGAAGGCACAAGACAATAAAATATTTTATTGTCTATCTATTTTTAAATTTTCATAAAGTTAAGATTAAAAAAAAGATGGTTTCCGAACTGTTTCGTTAAATTTTGGGTAGTTTTTCTCGCATTTTAATACAACAAATGAGAATTTCGAAAATTGACTTCTCTGGAGAAGGTTACCATCTAAAGGCGATTCGCCTGATTTGCATGATTTGGAAAAGTTCCTGGTCTAAACTTTTGGACAAGTATTTCTTTGCAAAGACGTGTATACATAAAAATTAACATTGTAAAAACACTAGCCTCTTTATTTTGATCAAAATCAAGTACTTTTGTTTGAATTGAATCATAACAAATGAACAAACAAATGGTTTGTAGGGTGATAAATTTATTATAACGCCCTGACATGGCAAACATGTACCTTTTTCTTTTATAATTGATAAAATGTTAAGGTTGTAAATTAAATTTGAACCAATTTAATTACCTATTCGAGTAATGCAGTGGTTTTCAACAGATGTTCCATGGCACACTGTTGGTATACTTAAACACGGATCCTTTTAATACTAAATGTTCTTCATATTATTGTCTATCTAAGTTTAAATTTTCATAAAGTTCATATCAAAAAATTATGGTTTCAGAGTTTTTTTCTTTTTTTTTTTGTCAAATTTTGGGCAGTTTTTTTAAAAAAAAAAAAAAATATATTGAAGAATTGAGAAATTTAAAAAATGACCTCTTTAAACTACCACTAAGAGGCAAATCCGGTTTCAAAAACTTGCTGATCGAGACCTTTGGACAATTAGATCTATACTAAAAAGTAACACAGAAAAATAAATTTAAAAAAAAAAAAAAAACATCATTATAAAAACACTAGCTTCTTTACTTCATTCAGAATTTAAAATACATTTTTAAATTTATATTATAATTTTTTTTTATATAATATATTAAAAAAATATGTTATGTTATACATGTTATACATTACTTGATAACTATAATGTTCCGTTGAAATGAATTGTTAAAAAAATGTGCCATGAGCTTAAAAAGGTTGAGAACCACTGGAGTAATGTTAAATAAAAATTAATTTATACAAATATTAAATTAGGTACTATATTTGTTAAAAGTAAATTAATTGGTTGCAATTAATGATAGTTAATAATACTATCATTCAAACTTATAATTCTATTTAAATTTTAATAGAATTATATTATATTATTTATTTAATTAAATAGGTAGAGTTTATAATGTAAATATAATAATTATAAGTATTTATCAAATAATTTTTAAATTCTTTGTATAGAAACATTCCCTTCACAAAAAAAAGATGAAGAAGTAAAACAGGAACAAGCAGACAGTA
Organism: Stegophylla sp. TES_Ste_2020; assembly: GCA_025469315.1. Lineage (NCBI taxonomy): Eukaryota > Metazoa > Arthropoda > Insecta > Hemiptera > Aphididae > Stegophylla > Stegophylla sp. TES_Ste_2020. The sequence continues at coordinate 21,326 of JAIPRM010000334.1, read as the reverse complement.
GTGAGGTTATAGCTAGTTCTGAAGAAAAAAAGAAATCTTTAGAATTAACTAACTCTGATGTAATTGACTCTAATGAAGCAGAAGCTAAAGAAATTGATGATGATAAAATTCAGTTAAATGAATCGGAAAATATAGCTGTACTTTCATGTCATAAAAATAAAACTACAATAGATTCTGATGCTGATGATAAAGTTGACACTAAATTTGAAGAAAATGAAAGAATTATTAGGTACCCATTAAATTCAAAAAATACTGATCATGCTAAAATAGAAACTGTAGAAACTTGTGAAAATACTAGAAGTAATGAAAACATTAAAGATGTAACAGAAAAAAAAGAGAAATGTATAAATGAAAATATTGTCATTGGTACACAAGAAGGTAACCTGGAACTTATAAATGATGAAGATAATATACAAGATGAAGAATTAGATCATGAAGTTGATGAAGAAGAAATCAAAAGCAGATCAAATGACTTTAATCAAACTAACAATATAACAGTAAGAGTCATTTTATTGAATTTTTTTCATAAGTTTATACTTCTTTGTACTCATTCAAATCTAATTTTTTTAAGGATAAATCTGTTCAAGAAAATATTAAAGATGACAATAATGAAGACTCAATTAACTTGACAATTGGAGAAGATGATATCAAATTATTTGCAGATGAGGTAAATTAATATTTAATTTGTTGTATTTATAAATATTTTTATGATCACATCATATGTTGTTAACGTTTTTTATATTAAATGTATTTATAATTTTTACATTTTATTTGAGATGTATAAGACATTATATCAGTGGTTCCCAAACTTTTTAAACCACTGAGCCCCTTTTTTAAGCTGTATTTTCTCACGAGTTAGTGTTAAGTTTCATTTGCCTCTGTACTATGATGCTTAATATTACGGTGAGTTACCACAATTGAATGGAGTTTGAGGATTTGAGCTTTTTTCCCATATTTTTTAATCCCTATAATACATTTTTCAATAAAACCGCCTACTGGAGCTATGACAATAATACTGTGTAATTATAATATACACTGTATGATTAAGTTTCAGTGTTTTTTAAATCAGAAATTTCATTTACTGTTATTTAAAAAGGAAAATGTGAGAAAACAGTAAGACATAAACTAAGTTTTCATGAAATCAATTTTAGTTATCAGTTTGTACAAAAACTCCATAAATAATGGTACTATTATAATTAGAGCTCAGATGTGTTGCTAGTGTAGCATGCGATCTACCAGCCTGTTTTTTGGGAAACACGATTTGTATTTCGGTATGCAGTATACATACATAATTCTACTCGATTGTGCGATCTACTTGATAATCAACTTACTGTGCGAAGTGAGAAGAACCAAATTTTGCCTGGTTACTAAACTGCATACTTCGCACAGCAAGTAGTTTATCAAGCCGAAAATTGCACAAGCCGAGGGATATTTTTTATGTGCACAAGTGAAGCAGAGCTATTCATGAGCAAATTGAGTTAACCAAAAACTAGGTAAACTAATCTATGCTTGAGGACCACATAACTGAGTAGAATTATGTATGTATAGTGAATATGATGTACCACATACCAAAATACAAATTATGTTCACCAAAAATAGGCTGGTAAATCACATGCTATACACCAGAAACAAGCTGGTAGATCACATGTAAGCATTTGATCGCACTCTATACTAGCACCTCGGAAGCTTATGACTGCATATTTTTATGCAAACTTATTTTATATATATTTGCATATTTGACATTTTTGGGCATAAAAATACATATTTTACTAATTTCTAGATTTATTAGTATATTTATAAATTATAAATACTCTAATATATATATTTTCCAAATTATTACCAATTATCATCGACATTCATTAATTGTATTTATTTACTTGTTATATTACATTATATAATATTAAATTAGATAAGATGATATTAGTGAAGTTACTCTGTTAATATACAATTTTTATTAATTTTATTAATTAAATCTTGTAAAGCATGAGTCATTGAAAAAACGTGTAGTAAAATTCAATTGTCACTAACTCAAAATACAAACAAGTAAAGTTTAAATAAAGTGGTTAATTAATTTTGAAGTATTTACCATTATATATATATATTTGTTGAAAAAGATTTATTTAATACATTTTTTAGGCATATAATTGCATATAGTAAAATTTATAAGTCATAAAAATCCGAGCTCTAATAATAACGTTCACTTACTATAAATAATGATGACTATTTTTCTAAAAAAAATTTCTAACTACATTTCATTGCATTACATAATTTGAATCTTAATAACTAATTAAATTTATGCAAAAATAATCTTACTACAGTTTTACACTTTTATTTATTTCATTTAAAATATTAGTATAGTAATATTAACCAGTTAATTTTTATTTTTATTTTTTTTTGCAGGAAGATACAAATATTGAAAAAGATGGTAATTATAAATTAATTTATTAATTTAAAAAAAAACACATTAAAATATCATGAATTATTTTATTTTTAATTAATCAGTTAATCTCCACACCACAGTATTTTAAAATATTTAAAATCTGGTTTTAAAACCAATTCATTTGGAATGATCTTACAGATGTTATGTTTATTATGCATTAACATGTGTTTGTTGTATACATGTTTCCTCTGCTGATGTTTTGTTGATTTAAAATTCTGAGAGAACTTAGAGAGCTTTAGGTTATTGATATATGTGCTTTATATTTAGCTCATATTTCTGAAATGATTTAAAGTAAAAGTATCTCATAAAAAATTTATGTAGGTTGAAAATTGAACCTGAATTGTACTTTAAAATATAATTTTTTGAATTTCTTAATAGTTCTCAAGAAAAACTACATATATATATATTGAAGAATTGTAATGGAGTACAACTATTTTTGACCAAATGTAGGTAATTCGAGCTTCTGTTCAAATCATTTTTTGAGTATCAACGTTTTTGCATTATAAAACAATATATAATGACAGTTCACCTCTATTCTGCCATATGGCGAATGAAGCAAAACAATATTAAAATATAGAAATTACAGACAAAATTTTTTTGTATGATTTATTGTTGTCTACGGTATAATTACTGCAATATGAAGATGGGAAGAAAAATACATAAAATCATAGAAGAACTCCTTCTATCATGTGGTCGGCTTATTTGCTAAAATAAAAGTATAGAAGAACTGAATTTATCATTTAGTTGATAAGAGTTTCAACCACAAGAAACCAGAAAGCAAGTAATGGAATTAACAAACTTGAAGAAGCCACTTTGAACATTTTTTGACCCTTATATTTATAAAAATTTATTTATTTCTATAGCAACCAACATTTGTTGGTGGACATAAGGTTTTCTATTCATATGACATAAGGTTTTCTAAGTTATACAATTCTTTTGTTTTCATAACTTAAGAATTCATTATCAGAATATTCAGTTAAATACTGACATCAAGATTCTATAATGAATTACATTACTTGGATTAATAGGTTATAAATTGTTTGATCTACATTAAAATACATTTTTCATACTACTTATGTGTATAAAAAATGTGGGTGAATCTAATTTTCATTTTTCTCAACAAAGTTTATTTTAAAGTCAATATATGTATTTAATTATTTATACCATGTCCATTTTTTACCCCTCTTAATGTTTTATATTAGCTATCTTATTGCATACATTTTTAATCTGTTATTCTTCTTAAAACTTTTTGAATATAGGATCAATTTATAATTAAAATAGTAATCTAGGAATTTTGTGTGTATTTATAGATAATTTATATTTTATGTATATTTAATTTGTGTAACGAAATCTAGACGAAGTGATCGAGAACTGTACCAAAGAAGAAACTTCATTGAGCAAACAGCGTGAATCTCATCATCCTGTTGCTGCTAGTAGCAGTAGAGTAACAACTGGTTCAGTCAAAAGCCGACGCAGTGCAACTGAGAAACGATCAGCTGTTGGGGATAAATCACGAGGTAGCCACAAAGAGGACAAGGACAACAGCAATGCAAAACCCATCATCAGTGTTAGTGTGCCCAAAGATGAGAAGAAAGAAGAGGATAAACAAGTTAAAGATAAAGTGGAAGCTGGAAATAAGCAGAGGTTTGTTTTGCACACGGTCTCGACTACTGATTCTTTACCCCTTCATCGGAAAGTTGCGCCAAGGATTGATATTGACTTCCAAATAAAAAAAATATTATTATTTTTAATATCTTTTTTAGCAAGGCTGAGTGAACAAATACTGTTTCAAAGACTATGGACAAATACATATTTTATACTCTTGAACAAATTTGCTAGAGAATAATAACATAGCACTTATCAACTTGCATGCCAGTAATAATGGAGATTATATGTTGAAAAAGTTTCTAAATATTTTGAAACCATTTTCCGTTCTAATTTATGTGGGTACTGAATCGCACAAAGTTCTAATATTTGGTTACGTTCAACAACGTTTTGCAAATAATTCATATATTATATTATATAAAAAAAATGTATGTATCATTTTTTAATTGGCATTGATACTTAAATTAATATTAATACACATTTTAAAATTTTGGTTGAATGAACTTATATATTTTATTCGACTGAAGTATTGTGTATGCATTTTAGTATATCTAAAGAATTTTTTTGCTTTACAATTTTTTTTATTTAAGAAATTGTAATCATTATCTTGGTAATTTAATTTTAAGTTGGTACATACATTAATTTTTCTTTACTTTATGAAATCAATTAAATGGTGGATTAAATTTTCAAAATAACTTCATCATGCGAAAAATGTAGTTTTAAATTAAAGTATAAAGTCACTTGAAAATCATTAAGTTGCCTTTTGATTGAATTTCTGGGTAAGAACAAAATTATAATGTAATGTATTTTTGTATAGATATATACATCATATTTATACATATTTGTATAAATACATATTGCATATTATTTGGGAAGTACCTTAAGTTCAAGATATCATGTTACAACACTCATGATTAAAATGTGCTGTGTTAATATCTACAGATGTTCATTTCAAATGTGGATGAAATTGTTGAAGATCTGATAATGAAGAAATGGGATCAAAAAATATATTCATTTAATGTAAATATAAAATTTACAAAAGATATATAGTAAAGCAAATTTATTTGTTCATCAGTATTAAGATTAATAAAGAAGAAATAATTATTTATATAATATAATTTGAAATCAACGAGTACAGAATGAAAACTTTTACTTTATGATAAGTGACATTCATCTTAAGATAAACTCAATCTAGATCAAAAGATAACTCTATGCTTACTATGTATATTAGAATATACAATACAGCTCTCAATTATTACAAGATATCAAGATGAATAGACAATTGATAAAGTTAACAATACATGTATTGTTAATTAAGATATGTAAACATACAATTTGTTTTATTTTATATGAAAGATACTAATTGATAAGTAAAAATTGGTTTTATGTAACTGATAATTACTTGTTGTCATCAGTGATGGTAATTTTTGACACCTGGAAGAAATAAATATCTTGATATAGTAAAAGTATAATCTATGTATGTATGTTTATTACTCTTATTATACAACTCATTTTTTATTAAGATATTAATTTATTGTGTGATAAATTTATCTCATGATCAAATCAACCGTAGCCAATCTTTATATAAAAAAAAAAAATAGTAAAATTTATTTTCTCTGATTTTCAAACATTTGGCAATATTTTTCAAGTGACTTTGATTAGTGCATATTACTTTTTTTCTCATAATATGTATAATTATTGTGATAAGTTTTTTCAATAAGATTAAATTATGTCAATACAGTTGTGTATGAAGATGGTCTTAACTAAAGCTTTGAATGCAAGGTGATTTAAACAAATAATTTAGTTTTATAGTCTTCAATTAACGTATCAGCGTTATTTAACTGGTATAATATATGTATAAACTTTATTTTTATTAAGTCGAAACAAGTAAACAATTTTTATTTTTTATGTAAAAAATAATGATTCATATGATGTTGTTACAAAAATTGTTTTTTTTTAATTTATGAAACTAATTTAATTTAATTTTTATATTTTCAGTAATGATTCAAAAATTCCACAGATATCAAATGATGCAAGTATGTTTTTAATTATTATTTAATCTTTATTTTTAAAAATTGTTCATCAATCATGCTTTTTTTATATTTTTTACAGCTAAGAAAACCAATACTTCCTTGGTACGCAATATTTGGGTTAGTGGACTCTCATCAATTACTAAAGCAACTGATTTAAAACAACTTTTTTCAAAATATGGAAAGGTAATAATTATTGCTAATGTATCAGAACAAATTATTTTTAAGTTGAAATTCAACAAAACATGTATAATGTGTACAAGATACATGTTATCAAGTACTTAAAATTAGTGATGGGAACAATCGAGTGATTCACTCGAAAAAACCTCTCGGTCAATATAAACTCTCAAAACTCAATAAAGCAAGCGATACACTGGAAAAAAAACCCTCGAATGATGATTGATAACTATTTATTAGTGAAACACTCGCTCAGTCGTTCCACATTTAGTATAACCATTGTTTGTTAATACTTTTATTAATAATCAATGGCACAACTCACATTATTCAGTACTTGATATACATTTATTTCTTAAATTAATAAATACCTATTATTAAACATTTTATAAAAGTAATAATATTATCTAACTATAATATTATTATATTATGTTATTATAATAACAAATATTTTATTAAAATGATCATAAATTAAATATAAAGGTACAAAATTAAAATATAATTTATGTATAATGCATTTGTTATTTTAGTAGATACTCAGGTATTAATATGAAAAGTAAAGATTAACGAGATATTTTTTACAATATTATTTTTTCAAAGTATAATTTCCGTTA